>BQNB010085680.1:0-28403 GCA_026074375.1 Tanacetum coccineum
TTTATGCTGATGATGCTATATTTGTGGGTCAGTGGAGTGAGTCCAATATTAGTACTATTGTTCACATATTGGAGTGTTTTCATCGAGCGTCGGGGCTTCGTATTAACATGAGTAAAAGTAAACTTATGGGGATTTCTGAAGATGCCGACAAAGTGGATCAAGCAGCAATGAAGATTGGTTTTGTCACTCTTAAAACTCCGTTTACTTATTTAGGGTTGAAAGTGGGTGGTCTTATGTCTCGTATCCAGTCTTGAAATGAGACGGTTGAGGGTATGGTTACTCGTTTATCAAAATGGAAGATAAAGACTCTATCGATAGGAGGTAGATTAACTCTTATTAAATCGGTTTTAGGTTCGATGCCAATTTACCATATGTCGATATTTAAAGTCCCAATGAAGGTGTTACATCTTATGGAATCCATTCGATCTCATTTTTTCAATGGAGTCGAGCTTGTTGCTAAAAAGCTGATATGGGTGAAATGGAAAAATGTGTTGGCTTCTAAAGCAAAAGGTGGCCTAGGGGTTTCAAGTTTATACGCGTTGAATAGAGCTCTTTTGTTTAAATAGGTGTGGCATTTTTTACTCAAAGCTCTTAATTATGGGCGAGGGTTATAAAAGCGATTCATGGAGAAGATGGGAAAATTGGCAAGAAGGTTAAATCGTCTTTCCCGTCTATATGACTTGATATAGTTCATGAAGTGGAGCTGTTTAAGTATAAGGGTACATATTTGGTCAACTATATTCATAAAAAGTTGGGTAATGGTGCAAATACGTCGTTCTAGGAGGACGCTTGGCGAGGGGACTGATGTGTGTCGTCGAGTGTGTAGTGTTTGGTTATTATCAAGTTTTACATTTATATTTAGCCGACAAACCTAAAGACAACACTTTAACGGGAAGTGTACCCGGTCAAGATGTAGCTTCGCGGTAAGTAGGATGTCGAACACTAAGAGCGAATGTTAACCTAATATTCTATCAGTATTTTAATCTATCTAGATTAGTCTAATTACTAGTTAAACCTATGATGTACATATTTACTAGAGGTAATGGGGGTTTTCAGCCTGAGAGACTGGCACAGGTTTACGGTGACAAATATCAATTCTAAGCACAATAAACACTAAAGCAAATATACACAAGACAAAAGAGCGGTACGAGCCAAATAATAGGAAACCGTATTAACCATGTTTAATCTAATTAAATGTTGATTTGTTTCATTAGTGCAATGGCTGCTTATTTCGAGGTGACATATCATTTTAAGACTTAGGCGGTTCTTCTTCCTATGACCTAGATACGAACAATCTTGTCACGATTAACGCATATGCATAAAGCATCCATTAGTCTAATTATAATCTATCATAGGGAATTAAAGCAGTGGTGATCCTGTTAATACCCTAGCCCGTCGGGACTTTACCTACTTATTGCTTGATGTTGTCTTATATTCCGGTAGTCCACTACCCAAATCATTACCAATTAATTAAGAACATGATCGCTGAACAATTATCGGGTCACCTGCCGGTCTAACTAAGCTCATAATCAAAGGGCAAGGACAGGGTGTCATTTGTGATCCTATTGGTCCGGGCATATAAAACATAACATGGAGAGCTATTCCGGCATCTAGATTACAAGTTAAGTCTCACTAGACCCAGTTGAATGATATGTCGCATGTACAAGCACATAAACAAGTATTAGGCGATAAACATAATTAAACATCAACGAAGAATTAAGCAAGGCGGAATTAAAACAAACCAAACATTATAATCTTCATAAACATGGCTAATACCCGAGGGTATTAGCCTACAATCATTGTAATCATACAAGCGTGATCAAACAATTAAGAATCGAATGATTAAGAAAGTAAGAATTACAAGATGTCTTCTATGGAATTAGGAATGGTGCTCGACCTTGGCTGCTCTTTTTGGCTTGAGAAATTCGACTTCAGATTTATACTATACAAAGAATATGATATTGCACACTGAAACTCGTTTTTGAGCCTTGTATTTATAGTGTCTAAAAATTGCCTGGATACGCCGTATGGAGAGAGGTGCATACGGCGTATAGGGTTAATTTCCTTGGAGTTCGCGATAAGATCAAATCAATCAAGATTAATTACCATTAATAACATTAATTGCATATCTTTGACTGATGACCAGCTGTGCATACGGCGTATAGGTGATGAGTGATACGCCAAATAGGGAATTGATCTTTTACGCATATCTTTGACTGATGACCAGCTGTGCAAAAAGTTGTGTTGATGAGGGCTTCAGAATGCCTGTGAGAGTTCCTACGCTTTCGTGTCTCTCAGTGTGGTCGGTACTGGGTGTTTTCGAGAAGCGAGGTTTAACACATGGCAATTTCAGAGTATACCATTAAGTCAAATTCGTTTCAGCAAGGTCCTGCATGAAAATTAGAAGACGTTCGTGCAATCTGTACTTCCGCTATCCTACAATACAAGCAAACAATTAAACACACAACTGTACATGTTACAATACGCCGTATCCCAAACCATAGGATACGCTGTATGTAAATCTGTAAAAATAATTAAATACTAAAATACTGGAATTTAAATACTGATAACGTCCAATCATGCATATACCGTATCCAGAGGGGTTCGATACGCCGTATGTCATGTCTGGGAAGACAGACTCAACGATAAATTAAATTCAAACAATTAAAGTGCAACAAACAATTTAAAAACAGTCGGGTTGTCTCCCGGGAAGCACTTTTGTTTCAGTCAGTCATTAAGTTCGACCTTTTTTTTTCATATTATTTCGTGGTCTCATCTTATTCGACCAACTCGTTCCCTTCTGTGTTGATGCATCTATCGTAGTATTTCTTCAACCTTTGGCCATTGACCTTGAAGCTGAAGTTATTTTTATCGGTGATTTCCATGGCTCCATATGGATATACGGTTTTCACAACGAAGGGACCGGACCACTTTGATCTGAGTTTTCCTGGGTGCAATCTGAAGCGAGAGTTAAACAATAAGACTTTGTCTCCAGTTTTGAAGTTTTTATCCCCTCGGAGTCTCGAGTTGTGGGATTTCTTAGTCTTTTCTTTATAGATCCGAGCGTTTTCGTATGCCTCGTCTTGTAACTCCATTAATTCATTGAGTGCCATGAAACAATTTTTAGCTGCTGTTGTGAGATCCATGTTACACTGTTTTAGTGCCCAATAGGCTTTATGTTTAATTTCTATTGGCAAGTGAAAAGCTTTCCCATAAACCAAACTGAAAGGGGTACATCCCGTTGGTGTCTTGTAGGCGGTCCTAAATGCCCATAATGCATCGTTGAGTTTTTTCTAACCAATCCTTTGGGTTATATCCAACTGACCGTTCCAAGATGCGTTTGATCGCTCTGTTGGTGACCTCAGTCTGCCCGTTAGTTTGAGGGTGATAGGCTGTTGATATTTTATGAGTCACACCGTATTTTTGTAGAGCTTTTTCTAGTTAAGAATTGCAAAAGTGTGTTCCCCTATCACTAATTAAAGCTTTAGGCACTCCGAATCTGGCGAACAATCCTTTTAATTTTTTTACCACTACTCGAGCGTCATTTGTAGGGAGTGCTTGAGCTTCCACCCATTTTGACACGTAGTCAACTGCCACCAAGATATATTTATTACCCCTTGAGTCAAGGAAAGGTCCCATAAAGTCTAATGCCTAAACGTCAAATACATCGCATACTTGGACGTTGTTTTGTAACATCTTGTTTCGTAATGATATGTTCCCTGATTTCTGACATGCGTCACATTTTGCAACGTAGTCCTTGGCGTCTCTGAAGATTCTTAGCCAAAAGAATCCAAATTCGTAAACCTTCCTCTCGGTGATTGAAGCACTATGATGTCTCCCAGTTGGTCCAGAATGGCAGTGTGCAAGGATTTCAAGGATTTTGTTTCCAGTGACACATCTCCTCATTATGTTATCTGGGCATAACCTAAACGCATAAGGTTCATCCCAGAAGTAGTACTTTACTTGAGAGAAGAATCGTTTTCGTTTTTCTGCCGTCCATTTGGGAGGTATTACTTTCCCAACAATGTAGTTGACGTAATCAGCATACCGAGGTTTATCGTCGTTGGGAGTAGTCTTCAATACCATTATATGCTCATCAGGGAAATCATCGGCGATTTTGTTTTTGGTTAATATCCCTATGTTTGGATTTTCAAGTCTTGATAAGTGATCAGCGGCCAGGTTTTCTGCTCATTTCTTATCCTTGATTTCAATGTTGAATCCTTGTTAGAGCAGAACCCATCTGATGAGTCTTGGTTTGGCATCCTGTTTACTGAACAAATACTTCAAGGCAGAATTATCAGTGTAGACAATAGTTATTGATAAAATCATATAAGAGCGAAATTTATCAAAAGAGAAAACTACTTCAAGAAGTTCTTTTTTAGTAGTGGTGTAATGTGCTTGGGCATCGTTAAGGGTTTTGCTTGCATAATAGATGGGTTTAAATTTCCCCTCTATCCACTGTCCCAAGACTGCTCCCACGGAAAAATCACTAGCGTCACACATTAATTCAAAGGGGACATTCCAATCGGGGGATATTATGATCGGTGCGGTAGTTAGTTTTTCTTTTAAATTATTAAATGCCTTTTTGCAATCGTCAGAAAAATCAAACTTTGCATCTTTCATTAAAAGCTGGGTCATTGGTTTAGAAATCATGGAAAAGACTTTTATGAATCTACGATAATATCCCGCGTGCCCTAAGAAACTCCTAATCCCTTTTACGTTTGTTGGTTAGGGGAGTTTGCCTATTACGTCTATTTTGGCCTTGTCAACCTCGATTCCTTTCCCAGAAATTTTGTGTCCTAAAACAATTCCCTCTTTTACCATAAAATGGCATTTCTCCTAATTTAGCACAAGGTTAGTCTCTTTACATCTAGCCAACATTTTATCTAAATTACTAAGACATTGGCTGAAAGAATTACCGAATACCGAGAAATCGTCCATAAAAACTTCCATGAAGTCTTCCACCATATCATGAAATATTACAGTCATGCATCTTTGGAAAGTTGCGGGGGCGTTGCATAATCCAAACAACATCCTTCGGTAGGCAAAAGTTCCATAGGGACATGTGAACGTTGTCTTTTCTTGGTCTTCTAGAGCGATCAGAATTTGGAAGAAACCTGAAAAACCATCAAGAAAACAGTAATTTTCATTTCTGGACAAACGTTCTAACATTTGATCAATGAAAGGGAGAGCAAAGTGGTCTTTTCATGTTGCGTCATTTAGTTTACGATAATCTATACATACGCGCCACCCTGTAACCGTACGAGATGGAATTAGCTCGTTGTTGTCGTTTAAGACAACGGTTATTCCTCCTTTCTTAGGGACAACATGAATGGCGCTGACCCATGGACTGTCTGATATGGGGTAAATTAACCCTGAATCGAGTAACCTGACAATTTCGCTTTTAACCACATCTTGGACTTTTGGATTTAAACGTCATTGAGGTTGAATGACTGGTTTAAAGTTTTCTTCCATCAGGATCTTGTATGTACATAATGACGGGCTTATTCCTTTAATGTCTAACATCTTCCAAGCGATTGCTCCCTCGTGCTTTTCCAATACCTGTAAGAGTAAAACTTTCTCCTTTTCTATTAGTTTGGGTGAAATGATTACATGGTGAGTTTATTCTCCTTTTGGGTATGCGTATTTGAGGTGGGAGGGAAGATCTTTCAGCTCAAGTTTCTTTTCGTCAATTTCGCTGGCACTAGCAGAGTAGAGGTGTTCATCTTTGGTTTTCCCAGATTCCTGTGTTCCCTGCGGTTTTGAATACGCCGTATCTGGTTGTTTAATACGGCGTATAAGTTTCTTAGAATCCGCGTATTCCTCATAGCTTTTCGAATCAGTTTGGTCAATGCATTTTTCCAAGTTGTTAATCAGAAACGAATCAGTCTGGTCGTCTTCTATTAATTTATGGGCTTCTAAGTGTATGGTCTGGTCCAAATCATTAATTCCATAACATTCGTCGTCCTTGTCCAGGAGTTTTTTCATTGATTGATCGACGTCAAATATTACTTCCTCGTTTCCTATTCTAAGGGTTATCTTTTTGTTGAATACATCTATCATAGCTCGTGCGGTTGCTAGGAATGGTCTTCCTAGGATTATCGGAATTTTAGAATCTTCCCGCATATCTAAGATAACGAAATCGATAGGGAGGACGAATTTATCAACCTTAATAAGTACATTTTCTGCTATTCCTCGAGGATACTTGATGGATCTATCTGCAAGTTCCAAGCTCATTCTTGTGGGTTTTGGTTCACCAAAGCCTAGTTTCTCATATATCGAATAGGGCATCAGGCTTATGTTAGCTCCTAGATCTGCCAAAGCATTATTGATGTGTAAGTCGCCAATATCACAAGGGATAGTAAAACTTCCTGGGTCTTTTTCTTTGGGTGGAAGTTTGTTTAATAAGACCGCAGAGCATCTTTCGTTCATTGTCACTGTGCAGGCTTTCTTCGGTCGTGTTTTGTTTGAAAGCAGACTCTTTAGAAATTTAGCGTACTTCGGCATCTAAGCAAGGGCTTCGGTGAATTGAATGTTTAGTTGGAGTTGTTTTAGATTCTCTAGGAATTTTCATTGTTGGGCTTCTTCTTTTTCTTTTTTCAACCATCGGGGAAAAGGTATTGGTGATGTTTGAGGTTTATTGATTTGTTCCTTGGTCTTTTGAGGCTCAGGTTCAGCGGGGACTTTTTCTGGTGTAACAGATTTATCATGATTGAGTGTTGGAGGTTCTTCTATGATATTAATGTCGTTAGTGACCTCGGTTGTGGTTTTTCCTCCTCTAGTGGTTACTCCATTGATTTCACAATTAACTATTTGGGATTTCTTAATTTCTCTCGATAATTCGTACACCTCGAATTTTAGTTCGCTCAATGAGTTATTTCTTTCTCTGAGTAGGAGCTCATTGGTTGTTCTAAATTCCCTTATAAATGCTTCCATTTTTCATGCTCTTGTCTTCCTTCTTCAATAAATTTGTTCACCATTTCTTCCATTGTTAGTTTCCTTTTAGGGCAGGGGAACTGGAATGGATCAAGTAATGTTCCTGACATGAAAGACATGATTCAAAGTAAAGTGATTCAAAAGGTTATAAATTCACAAAGACGAGCAGGTCTGCAGTCGATACGCCGTATATGGATTAGATAATACGTCGTATGATCAGCAGGATTTAAATACGACGAATCTGATCAAAGAGATGGATACGGCGTTTTCAGAGAGCCAATACGCCGTATACCAGAACATAACAGAATACTATTTAGAACATAATTAAATAATGCGATAAATTAAACACACAATTAAACTAAACAATTAGCAATCAGAATTAATTAATTTACACTAAACAAGTTAAAGGTTAAAAACACTAATAAGAATAAAGATTAAGCTATTCACTCCCCGTCAACGGTGTTAAAACTTGATGTGTGCCGTCGTGTGTGTAGTGTTTGGTTATTATCAATTTTTACATTTATATTTAGCCGACAAACCTAAAGACAACACTTTAACGGGCAGTGTACCCGGTCAAGATGTAGCTTCGCGGTAAGTAGGGTGTCGAACACTAAGAGCGAATGTTAATATAATATTCTATCAGTATTTTAATCTATCTAGATTAGTCTAATTACTAGTTAAACCTATGTTGTACATATTTACTAGAGGTATTGGGGGGTTTTCAGCCTGAGAGACTGGCACACATTTACGGTGACAAATATCAATTCTAAGCACAATAAACACTAAAGCAGATATACACAAGACAAAAGAGCGGTATGAGCCAAAATAATCGGAAACCGTATTAACCATGTTTAATCCAATTAAATGTTGATTTGTTTAATTAGTACAATGGCTTATTATTTCGAGGTGGCGTATCATTCTTAAGACTTAGGCGGTTCTTCTTCCTAAGACCTAGATACGAACAATCCTATCACGACTAACGCATCCGGATAAAACATCCATTAGTCTAATTATAATCTATCATAGGGAATTAAAGCAGTGGTCATCCTGTTAATACCCTAGGCCATCGGGACTTTACCCACTTATTGCTTGATGTTGTCTTATATGCCGGTAGTCTACCACCCAAATCATTACCAATTAATTAAGAACATGATCGCTGAACAATTATCAGGTCACCTGCCGGTCCAACTAAGCTCATAATCAAGGGCAAGGAAAGGGTGTCATTTATGATCCTATTGGTCCGGGCATATAAAACACAACATGGAGAGCTATCCCGGCATCTAGATTACAAGTTAAGTCTCACTAGACCTAGTTGAATGATAGGTCGCATGTACAAGCACATAAACAAGTATGAGGTGATAAACATAATTAAACAACAACGATAAATTAAGCAAGCCGGAATTAAAACAAACCAAACATTATAATCTTCATAAACATGGCTAATACCTGAGGGTATTAGCCTACAATCATTGTAATCATACAAGCGTGATCAAACAATTAAGAATCGAATGATTAGGAAAGTAAAATTTGCACGATGTCTTATATGGAATTAGGAATGGTGCTCGACCTTGGCTGCTCTTTTTGGCTTGATAAATTCAACTTCAGATGTATACTATATAGAGAATATGATATTGCACACTGAAACTCGTTTTTGAGCTTCATATTTATAGTGTCTGAAAATTGCCTGGATACGCCGTATCGAGAGAGGTGCTTACGGCGTATAGGGTTAATTTCCTTGAAGTCCGCGATAAGATCAAATCAATCAAGATTAATTACCATCAATCACATTAATTGCATATCTTTGACTGATGACCAGCTGTGCATACGGCATATAGGTGATGAGTGATACGCCAAATAGGGAATTGATCTTTTACGCGTATTCTTGTGATGAGCTGACGCTGATACGCCGTATCTTCTTTGCTGGATACGACGTATAGTACCAGATAGCAGTTTTCTTCGAATGCCTTCATTTTAGCTCTAGAATTGCGCCTTTAAGCTTCGTCTTCACAAGTTACTCCAGAATCATTGCAATTATAAACTTTAAGGAATTAAGTATCAATATCTTGCAATAATTATATAAAAGTGGGTAAAATGTATGAATAAATAATGGTAAAATATGACGTTATTTGATGATATTAGGGATACTGCATTCAAATGTTTTTTTCCTAGAGTATACGCGTTGGAGTTGTGTAGATGTTGCTCCGAAGATGGCTCTTTGTAATTTGGGTTACTCCTTTCGTCGAGGTCCTTGGGGAAGCGTGGAGCAGGCACAATTTGATTTGATGTTGGCGAAGGTGGAGGGTACTTCTCTCGTTAACATGAGAGATAGATGGGTGTGGTCTTTGGAGGGTTCGGGTGAATTTTCTGTTGCTTCGGTTAGGATGTTGATTGATGATAATTTGTTCACGCTTGGAAAGTAAGACTGTTTACCAACTAGAATAAATATTTCTCGTAGAGGCATGGATATTGAGTCTATTTTATATCCTATGTGTGGTGAAGCGGCATAATCGACTACACACATTTTCTTCACTTGTCGTACTGCTAGAGAGATTTTACGTAAGATCTCTCATTGGTGGGATGTAAGTTATACGGAGGTGTCTTTATACGAAGAGTGGTTAGATTGATTTTGAATCTTCGGCTTTCGGTTAAGTATAAACAGATTTTTGAAAGAGTTTGCTATGTCATGTGGTGGCATACTTGGAGTTTCCGTAGTAAAAGTATTTTCGGTTCGGAGATTCCTTTAAAGGCGGCTATCTTTAGACGTGGTGTCTCGTTTTTTTATCGGTGTCGTTATAGATGTAAAGTCTCTTTTAATTGGATTGAGTGGCTTAAAAACCCTCATCTTCTTTCTCTATTTTCTAGCTCCATGCTAGTTGTTTTTTAATAATATCCGCCGTTAAAAAAAATGATAATAATTGGTATACTTATTTCGTACGCTTTAGTTTATGTTTAGTGATGATCTTGATACATGCTATATGTAAAAGGAGAAAAATAGTGCAATTATTATATCCAACAATGAATGAAGTACGCGTATAATTAGCCATATAATTAGTCATATAATTAGTCATGAAAGTGAAAATTACATTCATTCGTAGGTATATATGAAAGTCACCTCCGAGCTATTACGATGTAAATAAAGGTACAAACAAGCAACTCGAGTTTAAGCTTAAGCTTGATTCGATCGAGTCAAGCTTTTATCGAGTTTAAACCCGAGCCCGATAAAGTAGCTTGAAACATATAATGAGTCGAGCTCGAGCTTTACGAGCCTTCAAGAACATATATATTTTTGTCATACGTATTTATTTGAACAATCTAAAGGCTAACGCGAATATTGATATAATAATTATATATTTGTAGAAGAACTATTCAAATCATAATTATCACAAATATTTTGTATAAGTTCTTTGCTTTTGAGTTCGTCGCGTATTTTTATGTATTTATTTCTATCTATTTTAATGCTTATATATAAATTTAAGCTTTTCGAGTCGAGCTTGATCCTTACTCGAGTCGAGTTTAAACCTAAACAATCACAACTCGTCAAGCTATCAAATCAAGCTCAAACCTATTTTATATTTTTTGAACCGAACTCAACTCCTATTAAACCTAAGTTTAACTCGATTATAGTCCTAGATGTAAATGTGAAATATATTAAAAGCCTTTGAGGCATTTAGTGATACGTAGTATAAGGAATTAAAATAAGGGGGGTGAAGTAATGAATTAATAACAAGCAAAAGTACCCGCGCGTTGCTGCGAGGCGGGTACGTTTTCGTTGGTGCGGGTCGGGTTTTTTTTTAATTGGTGTCGACAATTTATTTTTTTAGGTTTTTTTTTTTAATTTCCTAATTTTTTTTTCAAGCAAAATAGCCTGTGCGTTGTGGCTGGGTCTCATATTTAATAGTTTTTTTATATGGGCTTATGTGTTGGGCCTCATGTCGCGGGTATTTTTTTGATCTGATTAAATCAGTACTTTTGAATTTTTTTTCCTATTTTGTGTCGAGCAATTTTTTTTATATATTTGGTTTATTTTTTCGGTCTCATGTTTAATAGTTTGTTTTTTACAGGGGCTTATGTGTTGGGTCTCATGTCGCGGGTATTTTTTTTATCTAAATCGGTACTTTTGTAAATTTTTTTCAAATTTTGTCCCGAGCAGTTTTTTTTATATTGCCTACTTAAAAAAAACTTATGTGTTGAGCCTCATGTCGCGGGTATTTTTTTATCTGATTAAATCAGTACTTTTATAATTTTTTTTCCTATTTTGTGCCGACCTTTTTTAATATTGGGTTTATTTTTTCGGTCTCATGTTTAATAGCTTGTTTTTTTTATTTGGGCTTATGAGTTGGGCCTCATGTCGCGGGTATTTTTTTATCTGAATAAATCAGTACTTTTGTAATTTTTTTTCCTTATTTTGTGCCGAGTATTTTTTATATTGGCTACTTAAAACAAAAAAAAACTAAATGGGCCGGCCCAAACTAGGAGCCCAATGGGCCGGCTACTGTAGCTACCACTGTAGCAATTGTGTAAAAAACGACGTAGTATTGAATGAGTTTTGAATATATAGATAATTTTATGTTATTTTTGAAAGTTAAATATGTATTTATTTTTATGAGGAGAGTTATATTGGATACCCTTCATTCCATACAGGGGGACTGATCGAAGCCTTCCATCTAAAACCCATCTATGGCTGAGATTAAAACTCACTTATTAAACAAAAAAAAGAAAATTAATAAAAAAGCGAAGGGGTATTGTGGTCATTTCACGTCCCACACCAACCACACCTCCAATCACTCACACCCCGTTTTTTTAAATCCATCCATCTCTCTCTCATCTAACACACACTAAAAACACACACAAACACATCAGATTTGAATCTATCATCACGAACATCTAATCGATTGATCATGTTAGATATCAGAAAAAGACTCGGTCACCCCGTGTATTTTACTGTTTATTATAGCTCGTAGTTTAATAGTTAATAGTACGATTTTCGGTTTTAAGTCGGGTACAAATACCCGGTATATTGTAAGTACTATTTATAGCCTCTTCAACTTTGGAGAGGTTAAGGCTTTGTCATAAATTACATTTACAGAAAACACTTTTCACTCTCTAGAATATTTCCTCTCTCGAGTGTTGTCTCTCTCTAGAAACTAGCCCGAATCCAAGAATCGGACCCCGGTGTTATGATATAGGATTTTACCATAATTTGGTATCAGAGCTATGGGGATGATTAGATCGTTTGTGTGTATGTGCGATTTTCTTGCTTGATTTAAGATCGAAAAGTGTACATTTTGAATGGCACTAGCTCGTTTTTTGAAGTATCTCCGAATTTTGTTGTTTGTATTGATAAATTTTGGGTTGTTTCTAGTAGCTTTACCTTATGGTATTGTGTTGTGCCAAAAAAAATCAAGCAAATGTTTCAAAAGGGTGATTTTATAGTGATTTTGTGTGAAAAACGTAGTTGTGTTCTTCCGGGGAGAGTTGCCAGAATTTCTTTCACGGCGGTTTGCTGAAAATATTATTTTATTAAGTTGGTTACATACCCTCTGACACTCGGCGGGTTGCTTAGGTGGCGAGTTGCTCAAGCGGGAGTTGTACTAAAGCAGCTGGTTTGCTTACGGCGGTTGAAACAGTGGCAGAGTTGATCAAGCGCGCGTGTTGTTACTTAGCAGCGGTTTGCTTACAGCGGGATTGAACAGGTTATAGACGGGTTGAATATTTTAAATAGCAATTGTCTTAAGGAAAATCTGGCGGTTTGAAAACCTATGGCGGTTTGATTTAATTATTTCTTCGCGGTGGGTTGCTTGGCAGCGAGTTTTGACTTCGGCGGAGTTGCCTTAAATTCACCGGGAGTTGTCTTAATTTCCTTCGCGGGGGTTGCTTGGACAGCGAGTTGTGATCGACGATGTTTGCCTTTAAACTTCCACCGGCGAGTTGCCTTATTTCTTTGCTGCGGTTTGGTAGCACTTTGGCGGCGAGTGAGCTTCTGTCTTAGAAACTTTGAACTATCTCAAACTCGGGATAATATCTCTAAAAGCAAAAATACGAATACGTTAACTCAACACTTTTAACGTACACTCACTAATCATGATCGATCAAAAATATCATATCTTAATAATACAAGATGTCTAGTATGCAGGAAGAGATCCAGAGTGCAGTTCTGATACACGCCACCATTGCTTGATAGAAAGGACTTTGAATTGGCACAAAGAAACCTTCCAAGCGTAAGCTTCCACAGAAAGTTAGAAAGGGAAAGCCTGCTTTCCAACTTGTTGACGAAGAAGATGAAGCTCAACAAGAATCTATTCCTCAAAGAGAAGATGATGATCCTGATCTCGAACTAGCTAAGAAGTTGAGTTTGGAAACACCTCAAGAAAAGGGAGAAGGAGAAGGTGATAATGCTGACCTGGAATGGGCTATCAAGCTTAGCTTAGATCCGGCCTTTCTGCCACAAGGTCGGGCACCTGTTGGAGGAGTGACGATCAGGGATCCAGTGTCAGAAGCAACTCCCAAACTGCATGAAGTAGTAGGCAAGGGAAAGGCCGTTGTAACTGAAGAACAAGTAGCTCATTCCCTGATCGATCTGTCAAAGAAGAAAAGAACTACTGATCAGTTTATCCTTGCTAGGCGTGATCAATCTCCTCCTGATTCTACAACTGGACCCTCTTCTCGACCCGATGATGATACATCAGAGAAGGTGATCCATGAATCTTCATCCACGTCGGATTCAGAACGAACAGAAAGTGATACAGAAACCGCTGCTCCTAAAGGTGACAAAGATCAAGATGAAGTAGACACGTCTACAGTAACATCAGGAGTAAGCATTCCTGTCTCAGACCCTGAAAAAGCACATGAGGCTCTGGCTGGACCAGACCCTGAGCCCATGAACGAAGACCAGACTGGATCAGACTCTGGAAAATTACATGTGTCTCTTGCTGGACCAAACCCTGAGCACATGGATGATGAATTCCTCTCAACAGCCTACCCAAAGGTTCATGAAAACCTGAAGCTCATAACAGACGAACGTGTCATCGATGATAAACCAGAAAGTCATTCTGGTTCTATGTCTTCCATGAAAAATCTCGATGACACTTTTAACTTTGGGGATCAATTTCTTCATGACAAACCAACCGAAGATGATCAGGAGAAATCTAAAGTTAGAGAGGAGTCTGATTCCACCATACCTGATTCAAGTCATCAGACAGTAACCTCAACTCATTGCTCCCTTCACAGATGTCTCATCTACTAAGCCGTCATCACTGGTCACTCCTTTACCAATCAACACAGAAGCTACAACAATCACCACATCTCTCCCTGAAATCACTCCATTCATCGCCCTTCAGCTAAGAGTGGCATTAAGAGTAGCAAATTTTGGAGGCAAGAGATGGCTGAAGTGAAGAAAGACTGATGTTTTGGCTTCAAAAAGATCCCAAGTTCCTACGGCTGTTGATAATTAATCTAGACAAAACTAGATGATGCTCTCATTAAGGTTTCTTGAACAACACACTGCAGTATTTTAATCGAGAAATACTCTGTGTTTGCATGGCCGAGAGTCAGTAAACCAAGAATCGGAAAGAGTCCTGATAGGAGATTATACAAAGCCAAAAAGAACAAGCTGAGAGAAACAAGATATCAACTTACTCCATCAGGTTAACTGAAGAAGTTGATATGAAAGTTTAGAATCTGAAAGAGTGCTCTCTTCAGTCACATGAATAAGAAGAAGTCGTGCCAACAAAAACAACCAACTACCGTCTAACCATGCTTTTATCGAAGCTCTATAGGCGATGAAGACGCATGGATAACGATTTTGCAGACAAGGTGAAAGACCACAAGAGAAAGCATGATAGTGATGATGATGATGAAAGATCGATGATATGATGAAGGCCCTTTAGCTTGGATTTTTTTCAAACACCCAGGTACCAAGAGGAGAATCTGAATCTGCTGCTTCTGGGTCATCCTAGTCAGCTAAACCTCCTCCGAAAGCTGATGACCAAAGCTCAAAGAAACCAAGGGAGTCTGAGGCATCTGCTTCCAAACAACATCCAACTCTCTCCTCAACTGGATGGCAGATCACTGACACAAGAGAGGCTGGTGTTGACTCTTCGATGCACAGATCTGATCCCGAATCGGAACATTCTGAACAATCTTCAGATGACATTTCAATGCAGGATGAAGGGAATGTCTCAGATATGGAAGACACTGACAACGCTCACATTCCCAAGGTGTCGACCACTACGTGGTTTAAGCCGATTCCAGAAAGCGAGAGACCTGCTACACCTGAGCCAGAATGGACCATTCCACCGAATGATTTCCCGGAACCAGAACATAACTGGGCAAATGCATACGCCACAACGTATAAAGTTCCTGAGGAAAACAAGCTTCAAAGGAAGACGTATGATATTGGGTCATTCATCAAATGGTTCTGCAGACGAACAGGAAAGAAGAAGCTCTGCAAAGCTGATTTAGAAGGTCCAGCATTCAACCTTGTTAAAGCCTTTCACAAGAACAGCGTCTTTCTTCAATACCAGATGGATGAATGCCATAAGCTGCTGACAAATAAGGTTGACTTGAGTAATCCTGAGGGTCATCAAATTCCACAAAATTTAAATGAACCACTGCCCTTAGGAGGACCACCTGGTCAGGTAACTATTCAACCACAATTCTTCTTCAATAAGGATCTGGATTATCTGCTGACAGGTGACAAAGAGCGAAAAATTGCCTTATCCATATCCAAGCTCAAAGCCGCTCGTTACCTCGACTTCGGCCTTGAAGAATTGGTTCCATCGTTATGGGTTGAGAGTGAACGCGAATATGACATCAGTGCGGTCTATGGCATCACTCACTGGTGGTTTAGGAGGAAGGAATTCTATATCAACAAACACAGTGAGTCCTCTGATCGTGAAGCAGTCAGATCGCAGATGCGAATTCTCAGTGTGATCAGTGTCAAAGTGTTTGAAAAATATGGATACAACTATCTGAGAGA
Organism: Tanacetum coccineum; assembly: GCA_026074375.1. Lineage (NCBI taxonomy): Eukaryota > Viridiplantae > Streptophyta > Magnoliopsida > Asterales > Asteraceae > Tanacetum > Tanacetum coccineum. The sequence continues at coordinate 15,914 of BQNB010085680.1, forward strand.
GATAATTCTTCGCCGAGCTGATTACCAAGAATACAAGATCTCGGAAAAGGATTTCAAAAATCTTCATCCAAACGATTTTGAAGATCTGTTCCTTCTCAATATCCAAGAAAAGCTCAACCATCTGCCCAAGACAGACAAGACTAGTCTTCACACTGCCGTCAACATGTGGATAAGAAACCTGGTGATCAGGAATCGTGTGGGAGACTTGCAACTCGGGATTGAAAGCTATCAAACAAAGGTCAACCTTGAACGTCCTAATTGGGATGCAGCCGACTATTACTTCAAAGAAGACTATACGATCGTCCCTAAGCCAAGAGCAGTTGTCTACAGAGACAGAAATAATCAAAGAAAGCTGATGAGGCTGAATGAGCTTCACAAGTTTAGTGATGGGACGTTGACAAGAGTCATGGAAAAGCTGGACCAAATGGTTAAAGACTTTCATCTGTTCGAGTACAATAAGGGCATGGAGACCAGGAAGTGGTCAGAGGATGACAAGAGAAGAAGCAAAGACTTCATCACAGCTATCGAGAAAAGACTACAGATCAGAAGGATCTATCGAAGTCTGGAAAGCTTTGTTGGAGGAAGAGTAAGAGATATTGACTACAGGCTGATCAACAGAACAACGTGACGACATCGTCAGTACAATCAAAAGGTCAATCTTATTTCTTACTGTGAATAATATACCTTGTACATTAGTAGCTAGTTAATCTATTGATGGTTAGGTGTAGGAGTAATTTATATCCCTCAACGATTGAGGGGGAGCAGTTATACGTCTCTTACACGACTTGCGAATTAAGGCCACACTTTTCTCCCAAATTTTATAACATATTTAAATCAATTGATATCCAAAATGTCAAAGGGTTTAAAATTTTTGATAAGGGGAGAAAATGTGATTAAAATATGTGTATAATAATAACTGTGATTTTTAGGACTCATATACTCCGCCCAAACGTGCTAAACAATTTCGAATACCGAAGCACATTTTGAGGGGGAGCGTTTCTGAAAAATGTCAAAAACAATCGAGGTACTAAACGCTTTGATATTTATATCATAAGTACCTTAATTGAATTTTCAATTGGTTTATGGAAAAGGAGAACTGTACCAAGGACGACCATGCATTTTACTTAATTGGAGTTATAAGGTTGGTAAGGTTAGGTACTATTCCCAATGATCCAGCCATAACCGGAGGGATCTACCCAGGGCAATCCATAGTTAGGGTAGAAGTCTTACGTATGACATGAAAAGGAAAAAGGAGTAAAAGTGAGAATAAGGGAAAAGTGCCAACTGAGATGGAGCTAGTACTGGAATAAACCCAACAAGGTTCTAGTCATGAAGTCTCGGTAAGCACTGAAGGGGTTGAAGAATTAAAAAGAATTATAAGGATAAAGGGTGTAAAGAAAGAAGCCCTCCATATAATTAGGCAGAAACCGGGTCAATACATATGCTGCCAGAATTACTAAGATGATTGCTGACTTTGAAGATTGACATCATGGACCCAGTGATGCAATGCACAACCCTCCTTAGCCACTCAGAATCTCTCAAAAGATTTATGTTTCATTTCTCACGAAGACTAAACAAGTTATCTATTGACTTTCTCACTCCGAGTTAGTTGATATTGAAAAGGTGACAGTCAGCTCCAGCCTCCGATTACTAGAACTAAAACGCACTATTGAGTCTAGAGCTAAGAGATCGTCAATTAATCTCGTTATGACACATATCCAATTCTCTTGTCTTTCACACACTGTGGAAACAAGACTATCCTAAGAGTCCTACGCATTATCCTTGTGATATTGCCAGAACATCCGAGTTAAACAAAGATTTTTCACAATGAAGATGGAAATCCTGCTAGAGCCTACATCAAACAAGCTCTTGGTAGGTAACTTGTGCAAAACTACAAGAATCAAACTTGTGTCAACTGGAAAGCAACGATGGTGTGATTCTACGTGAATCAAACTTGTTCCAGTATAAGAATTGACGGTTATTCATAGTTTGACAAACATTCAAAACTTTCGAAGTGTTACAAAAGTCTTTTATAAGAAACACTTAGAATGTCTTTTCAAATCAATTTTCTCTTTAGTACTAACTGTTTCATTACAGGATATCGTAAAGATGGAGATAGAGATGGAAAGTCCGAGTTCATGAGATGTCAAGTAAATAACCAAATGTTCAGACACGACCTACACTTGTTATGATGTTATGAAAAACCTCATAAAGGTGTTAAAGCTTCCGCAAACTCTAATCTCTTATCTACTAACTGTCTTATTCATTAGCAGGAATATCGCTAAGACGATGGAGATAGATAAGCATGGAAAAGTCCTAGTTACTAAGGAATGTCAATAAATAACCAAATGTTCAGACACGACCTACACTTGTTATGCAATAAAGTAATAGAAAACCTCATAAATGGTGTCAAAGCCTCGCAAACTAACTGATGTCAAGTAAATAATAGAAATGGCAACACTAGATTCATCAACTATCACAAGTATGCGAACCATTACAAGATGATTGTAAGATATGTTTGGGCAATGATCTCAAAAAGCTCAAGATCACAGTCAAAGACATGTGTAAGAAAATCAAAAGATCTCTACACCAAACTTCAAGATATTAATGTCCACGATCTAATGACGGAAGTAATAATGTTTAGCAATTTCAGGTGACCTCCCATAGGGGGGAGATGGATGATATTCAGAAAAAGACTCGCTGTTATTTTTTCACCCGTGTATTTTACTGTTTCCATAGCTCTATTTAATATTTTATAGTACGTTTTGTTCGTTTAAAGTCGGGTTCAAATACCCGATATATTGTAAGTACTATATATAGTCTCTTCCAACTTTGGAAGAGACAAGCTAGTCAAATAATCATTTACAAGAAACACTTTCTCTCTCTAAACTATTCTCTTTCTAGTGTTTCTCTCTCTAAAAACTAGCCCGATCCAAGAATCGAACCCGTGTTATGATATAAGATATACCACAAAGCGGCATTAGAAAACATTTTAAAAGTACAAGCAATGCCCAAACTATTTTTGGTGTCCCAAACCTGGTAACCAAATTTGATGCAACAAGTACTACCAAGTTACGCCATACCAAGTCTGAAACAAAAAATTTCATTTATTTCATACAAACAAGGACACAAGCATACAAAAATAAGAGAAAGACAGAAGGTCAAGCACTCACTAACATACAAACACAACATATATTTCAATCAAATAATCAAAAACTACAAAAACCGTTCCCCAAACAGCAGCGCCAAAAACTTGATGCGTAATTTCTTATAATAAAAACTACGTCAGGTTTTACATTTATAAAACCCTAACTACCTCGACTATTCCTACGCACTAAAGAGCAGTGTATTGTATCCTGTATAGTGTAGTGATTGGTAAGCACGGGTGTCGACCCAAAGAATGGTTTATGTCTCTAATCGTCTAATTAAAATAACATTCTACCTAAGAAAGCAGGAAAGAAAGCATTTTGGAGTTTTGAGATTATCGTAGGATTTTTGGGTGGTAAGCCTTACTGTCGAAAAAGAAATTGGTATAGTGAAAGACAACTAAAAGGGATGAACACATTTAATTATTATGATCTTATGTGCAATGTCTAATCATAATCTTAAAGGAGGTCTAAATTCGTTAGGTCTAATTTTGCAGTTGAAACCCAACCTATGTTTACTGAGTGGAATGGACTCGCAAGGAGAATTAACCTATTCTCAGTCTACAGTCATTAAGGTTTCTAATTAATTTATGAGATACGCTTAACTCTAACAGGTGATCTCCTATTAGCTTGCATTCCTAACCAGATATTTAATGCTAAGGGCTCGCCTAATGGGTGTAGGTCGAACAACTACAAGTATTGGTCATCCTGCAGTCAATCGTGAGTTAATCGTGCGTCAAGGTCTTTGGGATCATATATACCATAGCGCACTCAACCTCATATCAATACCTAGACAGGATCACAAGGATCAATAAGTGCACTAAAATATGCAAAAAGCGATAAAGACAACAAGATCAAAATAATAATAATCAAATATTGATAAAAATTAATGGCACGACAAGTTAATACGCAATAATAAATAATCATAACATCAGCGTTTATATTGATAATCAATAGTCCCAAAATAACATATAAAAAGACCACAAAAAGTTAAAGTATAACTACAAACTGTGCTAAATTAATGCTCTCGATCCCCTAGTCAAACGGCATGGCACCCTATACCGAAGCAAACAGGCAAGCTGCTCACTTTTTCTTGTCGTGGACTAAACCATCAGGAATGAATGATATCAGTTGTGATATCAATGTAGTATTTATACTATAATAATAATTTGGCACTTTAGCCCCTGAGATTTATTTAAACTTTCACTTCATTATTGAAACTTCTCTAGAAATATGCACTTCTGGTCCCTTTTCTGAGTCATAATTACGGCGTAATTCATATGGGCTGGTTACGCCGTAACGCTTTTGACGCAACATTCCATCTTTTGGTATAAAAAATAATTACAGCATAACTCCTGCGAGACGGTTATGCCGTAACTCCTCATCAGCATAATATTCTCACCATCAATGATTAATTATGGCGTAACTATTGCAAGCCAGTTACGTCGTAATGCTTCGTCAGCATAATATCTTCTACATTAATGATTAATTACGGCGTAACTCCTGCGGGCCAGTTACGCCGTAATTCTTCTAAACTTGCTAATCATCGATCGCACTATCTTTAAAAATATAGTACCCCTACTAAATAATATAGTAGTGGTACTATTCTTCATTTGGCTCATAAGTTGCATTATGGAGAAATATAGTAGCCATCCAATAAATTTAGTACATCTACTAAATAAATTAGTATTGGTACTACTTTTGGCCATTTCTCGCATCCTTCCGTTCCAATGCCTTTAATTACCTGAATTCGAAATATAAATGAATTAAGTATCGAATTCATATAAAACTGATATAAAGCAAGGCAATAAACGCGGGAATTTGATATATAAAAGTATTAACTATTTGATGTTACATTTAGACATGTTGTACATATATGTTTTTGATTATATCATGTATGATAATATATTATATGCGGGTTACTTACTAAGCGAAAGCTTACGTGTTTAAGTTGAAATGTTTTGTCGTTCCAATGTGAAGAAGGTAAGGCCTTCGAATAAGGCACGCGGCTTAAGAGATTAGTATGTTGGATTATGCGTATGAAGTAAGTGTTAGATGCCGAGCTCAAATCAAGACTGAACCCCAAGTGTCCTAATGGTTGGTTAATGAAGTTGTCAAGTGTCATTGTGTCATGTAAATGTGAATGTGTATAATAGGTAAGAGTCATTGGTTTTGGTTGTGTGTTTAAGTGTATGCAAATGGGTCAAAATGAGGTGTTTGGTAAACCCCGTAAGATATATGTTTTTGGGTCATTTAGATCATAAATGTTGATGAAAATGATGTATTATAATGTATTAATAAGTTCTAGAAAGTTTTGTATAGTTTCGAGTCCGGGAAGTTAGTTTTCGGAAAAGTGTCATAAAAATGAGTTGGGTGACCAGAATCATCCAGTCGGGCGGCTGGATTTCATGTTGGGCGGCTGGATGAATCTGGCAGATTTTGTTGATTTTGTTTTCGTCATAAAAACTAAACCGTAAGGAGTTAGAAGGCGTGCCACCCACTAATTTAATCGTTATCCCTAAAATTCCCCCATTGGCGACAACCCTTTATCCCTAAAATTCAATCGTTATAACTCGTGAATCTATGTGTCAATTTCTTATATGTTAGTTTATTAGTTATAATATACTATCGTTATAAGAAGTTTTCTCTAGATTTCATTGGTTTGTCCAAACCATATAGGGTTATTATAATCATTTTATGCCGCTTTACATTTAATTGTTATAAAGATTGATGTCGGCTAGAGCTTGATATATTTGACCACATTATTTATAACGATATGTGCTATTAAATTGTGACGATTTAATTAAAGCAATTTTTAAGGTTTCTATTTTTCTTGTTGCTTGTATTTTAGGTTCGATTGTACTTAATCGTTAAATTCTGGGTTTTTTCGTTTGGTTGTGTGATTCAAGGTTGTTCAAGGCTATTTGAGGTTGGTTTCTGTTACTGTTGGGTTTTGCGTAGGGATTATATGTGTCAAAGATGGAACGAGGTTTTTTGAGTCAAAAAGGGAGTGGGGGAGGAAGGGGTGTGAAAGAAAAGAAACAGGGTGATGGTGGTGCTCATAGTTTGGGTAATAGTGGTGCTCTAAGTGGTATGGGTGTTGCTTAGATCTCAAACACGGTTGATGATGTTGGTACAGATAGGAATAAGAAGAATATCTCCTTAAGTATTGGTGTGTCTACGGATTCAGAAGATATTATGAATGATGATACTCCACTTGGTGTTGCATCTGCTGTTCATGAGGGCGTAATACCATCTGTGGTTGGCATGACGTTTAAGATGGGAAAGCAAAACTCCTTGGACGATACTAATGTTCCAGAATCTTTTCCACCATTATCTACGCCGGTTACTACTACGGCTGCTAATGCCCTTGGTAAGTCTTCGTATGCTAATATAACTGGTAAACCAAGTGGGAAGGAAGTGAATGTTCATACTTTGTTTACACCCGGGGGTAATGGTATTGATGTGGTTGTTCCGGTGGATTCTATTCGTGCTATTAGTGAATGATTTGCTAATACAACTTATGGGTTTTTCTTGGCGAAGAAGGTGGCATACCCTGTTGTTGCTAACTATGTTAGGAATACTTGGGGTAAATATGGGCTTGTTCGCTCAATGTTCAGCTCGTCTACCAGATTATTCTCCTTTCAATTTAGCTCTATGGACAGATTAGATGCTATGCTTGAGAATGGTCCATGGTTTATCCGGAATAAGCCGCTTATCTTGAAGAAATGACATCCAGATGAGAACCTATTGAAGGAAGATGTTAGTTTGTTCCAGTTTAGGTTAAACTTTATGGTGTACTTGTTACGGCCTTCCGCGAGGATGGATTGAGTGGCATTGCTACTAAACTGGGTACTCCTATCATGCTTGACTCTTATACATCTGATATGTGCATGCAATCTTAGGGTAGGTCAAGTTATGCTAGAGTTACGATTGAGCTTCGAGCTGATAAGGAGTTGAAAGATAACATTGTCGTGGCTATGCCTAAAATTACTAGGTAGGGCCATTACACATGTAATGTCCGTGTTGAGTATGAGTGGAAACCTTCTAGGTGTTTGTCTTGTAAGGTTTTTGGAGATATTCATGAGGAATGTCCGAAGAATACAGGTGCTGGTGAGAAGAAGATTGTGAAGAAGCTTAGTTAAACTTCTCGAGGTGTTTCCGGTTGGTCCAAAAATGGGTTTTAAACCTCAAAAAAGAATACCGACCTATTACCAAAAAGCCTAATGCTAGTTTTAGTGGTAATAAGAAGAAAGGTGTGGAACCTACTATTGAGGTTAGTAATTCAAATCCATTTGATGTTCTTAATTCGGTCGATAATGATGTGGAGTTTGGTACCAATGAGGGTACTACTAATTTGGTAAATAATGGGGCTACTTCAAGTGGATCCTCTTTTATGAATATCGATAATGATGGAGAGTTTGCTAGTAATACTCCTATTGGTGAGAAAATCGATAAAATTAAACGACAAATTTGTGAAGGTAAACTTAGGCTAATGGATAATGACGGGAACCCGCTAGTTCTTACGGGTATTGTAGAAAGTGATAGTGAAGTGGAAATGGTATTTGATGAAACTACTAACTTAAGGATTTCAGCGAGTGGTAAAGATAGAAGTGATAAAGGTTATGGTACTAATAGCTTGTTGGAACAATGGAGGGATTCTTATCCGGATAATGATGATTATGACCCGTATGATGATGATATGTATGATAATCATGATTTGTCCGAGCACCTGCAGTCTATTTGTGATGATCTTGATATCACGGTTTGTGGCAGGAAGAAGAAATAGTTTTTTTGATGTTTGTTGAGTCAATTGTAATCTAGTCTTAGTAGTATCCTCCTATGGAGTAGTTGTGCTTGTTATGTTTGCTTTTTTGCCTATATAACGGGCTGAGATGTGGGACTCACCCACATCCTTTGTACTGAATCACTTTTTTGAAGTAATACATTTACCAGGGAAACCCTTTACCCAAAAAAGAAGGCGTGCCACCAGCCGTTTCAAAGATAATTGAGTCTTGTTTCATTTAGTAATACTTTCAAGAAGTGAATGGTATTTGATTTTGGTCAGTTTATAAAACAATGACACAATGTCATTTTCGATCTTACGCTTACGTAAAGTTTTTAATTTTTGGTTAAATCAAGAGTCGGGAAAAGGGGTGTTTCAACTTGGTATCAGAGCTTCGGTCTAAGTGAAGTATGTTTCCACTATAGGTTGCCAAAACTTAGATCACTCGCAGATACGTTTTTTGTAAGTATAAAGTAGTGCGAAAAAGAAATGCCTTAGTTATAAGGTAGATTAAATGCTTGCGACAATTAGAATAATAATGCTTAGATATAAAATGATTATTAAATGTGATATATGTTATTTTTTCATAGACTTAGAGGATTATGAATGCGGCTGATAATGTAAAACATTTATCGGAGAAGTGTTAAATGTAGAAGTATATGTTTTTATAATAGATTTTAAAAAAAAAAATAAATCTATGGTCGTATTTTTAAATTATATAAGTGATGTAAATAGGATAAGAAGATAATGAGATTAAGAAAATGCTAGAGCTAAGATAAATGCATAGGATTGCATTTTAATAAGTAATGACGAAAGTATGTAAATATGAGCTAGATAATGTGAAAATGTTTGAATTATTAAAAAGTTGTTTAATGAAGAATTATTGTATTAAGAGTAAGCGCTTATATGAATTACCAATAAAGGGTTGAAGTATGCTAAGTCATATAATGTAGAAAACATAATAAAGTATAATGTGATGGTATGATGTGATTAAGTACGAGACGTATATGAATGATAAATAATGAATGCAATCTCGTTGATATATGAAAGAGATGTATCATAAGTAAAATGGATAAACGAGTGTACCTTAAAGTAAACCAAATGAATAAATGATAACAAATGAGGTTTATATACGTGAAAGAGTTTAATGAAATAAAGGATATAGGTATAAAATTTGATCATGAGTTCAACGTGGAGTTGACAAAAAAACAAGAAATGCATATGAATATGTAATATATGAGAATGACAAGTATCATTTGGATCTTGTGTAATATAAAGAAAGATAATAACGTGTGAACTAGAATGGCTTAAGGCAATAAAAGTATGGTATATATGCATATGGTCGTATGCTCAAAAATGTTGTTTTGACAGCATCTGATCATATGACCATACAGCCGTATGCTATTAATCATACAACCGTATGGTATTTACCACACAGCCGTATGGTACTCTTCTAAATTTTAGTCATTTTGTATAAAATGAACCGTAAGTCGTTAGAAGTCGTGTCACCCACCATTTTGAAGGTAATCGAGTCTACTTTCATATAAAAATACTTCAAGGCCGGATTATTAATAGATTTTTGTTGGTTTATTTAAAAGTAACAGATTGTTCGTTATAGTTGATGCGTAATTTCTTTTAAATAAAACTACGTCAGGTTTTACATTTAGAAAACCCTAACTACCTAACTATTCCTACGCACTAAGAGCTGTTACCGAAGTTTGTGTATAGTGTAAGTGATTGTAAGTACGGGTGTCGACCAAGAACGGTTTTGTGCCAAATCGTCTAATTAATTTTATTATTCTACCAAAGAAAGCAGGAAATAAAGCTTGATTTGAGTTGATGAATTTATTGTGGAGTTGCTTTGGTGGTAAGCCTAGCTTGTCGAAAAGGGAGTTGGTATAGTGGTAGACAACTAGAAAGGAAGAACGCAATTAATTACTATGATCTCCTGTGCAATGTTTACCCGAAATCTAAATGCCACTTATCTTATGAGATACTTTTAATCCTAAACAGGTGGTCTCCTAATTAGCTTGCACTCTTAACTAGGGGTGTTAACGAGTCGAGATTTTAACGATCTACTGGAGTTCGAGCTCGTTTATCTCGAGCTCGAGCATGAAACTTATCAAGCTCGAGTCAAGCCAGAACAAAAAATAGTGCTCGATTAGTTAAACGAGCCAAGCCTTAAAAGCTAATACTCGGCTTGACTCGTTCGAAAGATCGTTTAATTTATCGAGTCGAACGAGCTTATCGAGTCAAACGAACGAGCTATCGAGTTAAACGAGCTAATCGAGCCAGACATTCAACTTTCTAAAATATAATATCTTAGTTATTTAATTACTACCAATATTAATAAAATAATTTTAACCAAAAAGCATAAGTAGAAGCATGTTAAACTTTGCTACCATCAAATCAAAATATAAACGCTAAAGTCAATGGTTTCTTCATACGTATGGGCTTTTGTTTTTGTAGCCTCCTCCTTTGTTTCTTTTTGTTCCATGTTTTAACGTGGGATGTAAATTTAGTTTTACTTTTGAATACCATTTAAAGACACTAATACTATAAGAATTATGTGACACAAACAATATTAAATATGTGTATTTCTAAAATTTATAAAATTAAATAGAATAATATACCAGTCATACACTAGATAACAATTTTAATACTTTTGACATAATCAGACTAAAAGCAATTTCTAATTAAATATTTATCTAGTACTTACAAAAAAGTCGATTTGCAAGCTAAAATTAAAATACATCTACTAATAATGAACAAATAAATAAGTAATATTTAGGTTACTTATATAAAAATGAGAATATTATTTGGCTAGAATATTTTATTGTGTATACTTACAATTATATGAAGAGAAATAAGTGAGAGGACAAAAAATGTTACTAATTTCATGCCTGGCATCATCACCTCGCTATCGTCGCTTAGGATATATTTTTTTCGCAGACTCATCTTGACGCCGTCAACTTGTAAGTTATGACATCGTCAGCGACGACGTCACGAAGGCCGTCTCCAAAACCTAAACCGTCACAAGTACATTTAGTTTTGAACTTTATGGGAACCTTTGGTGACCACATCACGAATGCCCACCATGATCCTCAACTTGGTATTTTTCATTTGTTCTTCATCCAATCGAGCCCAAAACACGTACATTTCCAGCAATTGAATGCCCAAGTACCTAAAACTCAAAAAGAAAGCATTTAGGGCATTATATTAATTTCCAAGAGCCCAATAGAAGTCGTGTGTATCTCCGTGACAAATGAGACAAGTTTCTGTTGAGAGAAACTCGAATGGCTGGAAAGGGTTGTGCATTGCATCACTAGGTCCATGATGTCGTCTTCAATATCAGAATTCATCTTTTCAGAGGAGAAAAAGAGCAGAAGAGGTCGAGCAACGTTATCAATTCCATAGAAGACAACGTTTAATTCCATATACTTTAGTAAGCATTCAGTTTTTGGTATCATTCGTTAACTTGGTTAGTTTACCTTGGCTAAATAATTGCTTTTGTATTCATTATGACGTTTGAAGGCTAATTGTGAAGTCCCAAATAAACAGATATTCTTAGCTTGTTAAAGCTTAGTTAACATGGATAAATCCAAACTAACTATAAGAGAAACTATGATTGTAAATACTACAAGTTATTCGGAATCTAACTTGCAATACTAAGAAGAACAATGAATACTAAACTTGAATATATTAATTGCAAATATTCTGCTAAGGTTACAGAATAACTAACTATGAATTGATAATTCTAACTATGTCGTATGGTTCCTTTTATACACTAAGGAAAACCCTAATGGGCTTACAAAACGCGTATAATGATAATGCATATCTATTCCTAATATATCTCATGCATATCACTTTAGCAGTACTAACTATATAATACTAACAACACTAACTATTAACTAACAATACTAACTATACTTAGTCTATTTCTTTAGTCTTTAGCAGCAGTATCAATCTTGAATTAACAGTAGTAAAGTAGTACTAGCAGTAGTAACTCAAAATTCCCAACAATCCTCCCCTAAACTTGATATTTACTTGTCAATCATCAAGTTTCTACAGTTTAAGCATCTTGGTCATTAGAAGGATGTATCCAAACATTTTACTACTCTTCAAGCATTGATTTGATGAACTTGATAAGCTCAAATGCCTTAGTACTTTCTTATTCAGCTTCTAACTGCAAGTTCAGCATCTTCTAAATAGAGTGTGAACTCCACAATTTTCATGCAATCTTCATTTCAGCAATTGCATAACATTAGCTTTGTCTTGTCATTGCTTTGTCTTGTCATTGCTCCTCCCCTGTTTGGATGCATCCTCTTTATTCAAATCATCGTCTAAAGACTCAACCTGTCTGTATTTCCTCCTTCTTGGTTGTGAGGTGCTTGACTTCCTTTGTCTTTCTAATCTCTTGACTCTTTTGTTTAGTCTGAGGATCTCCAAAGCTTGAACATCCTTCTCTTTCTCCAAGTCAAGCACCTGTTTTGATAATTTTGTACACATAGTCATCAATTCCTGTAGTTTCAGTCTATCCTCATCACTTCCAGGTGTG
>BQNB010085681.1:0-19566 GCA_026074375.1 Tanacetum coccineum
CGTCGCATCAGAACAGATAATGGAACTAAGTTTGTTAATCAGACATTTCATGAATATTATGAGAAGGTTGGCATCTCTCATGAAACATCTGTTGCACGCTCTCCACAGCAAAACAGTGTTGTTGAAAGATGAAATCGTACGCTAATTGAAGCAGCCCGCACTATGTTAATTTATGCAAAAGCTCCTTTATTTCTATGGGCCGAAGCGGTTGCCACAGCCTGTTATACCCAAAATCGTTCCATGATATGTTGATGACATTATCTTTGTTGCATCTACTCCTGAACTTTGTGATCTATTCGCTAAAATCATGTGTTCAAAATTCAATATGTCAATGATGGGTAAAATCTCATTTTTCTTAGGACTACAGATTTCTCAAAGTCCCAAAGGCATCTTCATAAACCAATCTAAATATGCTCTTGAATCACTAAAGAAATATGGCTTTGAATCTTGTGACCCAATGGATACTCCCATGGTGGAGAAATCCAAACTGGATGAGGATAAAGAAGGGAAAGCTGTAGATCCGTCACACTATCGTGGTATGATTGGCACCCTCCTTTATCTTACAGCCAGTAGACCTGACCTACAATTTGCTATATGCATGTGTGCCCGGTATCAGGCTCGGCCTACCAAAAAGCACTTAAATGCGGAAAAAGATCTTTTGTTATCTAAAAGGAACCGACATCGGGGACTTTGGGTATCCGAAGGAATTCTTCCATAACTAACAGCATTGCAGATGCGGATCATAGCTGGTTGTCAAGATACCCAGCCGTAGCACATCTTGGGTAGTATACAACTTTGGGTGATAGAGACTTATGAGCTGGTCGTTTAAAGGCAAAAGCCCGCTGCGATATCCAGTACGGAAGCTGAATTATATAGCTTTGTCCGTTGTTAGTGCTCAAGTCCCTTTGGATGAGATCACAACTTACCCGGACAATGGCTTTGGATGCAATAAATTCTAATGTAATCGTGATAACAAAAGCGCTAATGGCCTTATGCTGCAACAACGTTCAACATTCCCAGTATCCAAGCAAAGAGACATCAGATGTTCACTTCATCCACGGAGCAATGTATGAAAATGGTGTGGATCGAAACCTTTTACTTTGTCAATAACGGAGTAACAATTGGCGGACATCTTCACTAAAGCTCTTGGGCCGAGAAAGAATTGAATTTCAAATCACAAGCTGGGTATCTAAGTTTTAACCCCGGAGACTCTGAAAAAGTTTGCATATGACGTTGACGAATAGTGGCGTACCTATATCCTTTGTATCATATGTATATAATATAACTCAGAAAAACCAAAAATATTTTCTTTTTATATAATTTTTTTCAAAAACAAAATACAAAATTAAAAAATGAGAAAAATACAAAAAGAAGTTTTCAAATGGCATGTCTTCTGAAAATCGATAACATTTACGGTCTTAGAAATGTCATTCAACAATTATACAAGCCTGTAAATGAAGTTCGAGCAGAATTTTCTAATGTTTTCAAAACATGCCAAATGGCTTGCTATTATTTCAGATAGAAACCCGGTTATCGTCTTAAAGGCAAGTATTTCAAGAAGAAAATTTGACCTCTCAACGGGAATTTATTCTCGAGCATGGTCTACTTTATGACCATGCAAAGGCTTGTGATTACTTTGCATCACAACCCGTGCTTCCTATATTCCATAAGTGTACGTGTCAGTGCGCTTATGTGTTAAAATAAGAGAAATCTTATTTTTATTGGTAAAAAGTTGTCTTCATAATGAATCAGTGTTTTCAGTAATCACAAAAAGATTTTTCAAAGACAATTCGACCACTCAAACAATGACAACAAGTCTTTAAATAGAAAACGGGTCGGGTCCATGATTGCGGGGAGAGAATTCAAATCATCTCGTCAATGATAACATGAGCTTTTAAGAAGGGAACGGGCTAAATAATAACGGAAATATCTCTTGATTTGTAAGTTTAATTAAGTGTAGCTTAGCTGTGTCTTATGTGTTTATTTTGTTTATTTCATTTAGGGTGTAGTTTGCGCAATTATGTCTATAGGTTTTTTATAAGAGAGTTTTAAAACACCAAGGACCAATGTGCCTATGATGTATAACTGAAATATATCTTATAGAAACATTAATTAGCAAAAATATAAGTTATGTAAACATGAGGGCCAAACGTGTAAAAAAAAAATTGTTTAAAAATAAAATTGTTTTATATCAAGCCCAAACCACCCCCCATCCCTGCCACTGTTCATCACACACACACACCCAAAACACACACTCAACCGCACACTTTAATCCTTCTCATCAAGAATTACTCAAACTTAAGGTATTATTGTTACATTGTTTCTCACACTCCAATGAACACACATCTCATTCGAATTGCATTTTAATGAGAGTTTGATCTCGATAAACCCTAAAATCAAAATTAGGGTTCATCAAATCAACGTTTAGTAAAATCCCAAATTGAATGAGGGGTTTTGATCAAGATGGAGTGTAGAACATCATGTTAAAACAGTTTGGTTGATTATTGTGATTTAAATGTTTCTTTTGTTTGATCTAGTGCTCAAAAAATATGGGTTTATGATAATTAATGTATTAAAGTTATGGGTTTTGAGTGGGATTGCAATAACATGCTTAGTTGTTTCAGCTAGAATCATGTTTGAGCTCTATTGATATCATAACATATTAGTCTAGTTACATTTCTTGGTTTGATAGTTTCATGTTGCTCGTATAATGTCATATTCTCAATCAATGTGAACCTAACTATTTTATATGTTTAAATGAGCTTGTGTTGATAATATCATATGGAAAAACCTTGCTTGAAAATTGGTTAAAAGTTGAAATCGATCGAACCAAATTTTAACATGAACCGAACCAGTTCAAGTTTCCCATGAACCGAACGAGTAAAATGGGCCGAACGAATGAATATATAGTAAAGACCGAACGAGTCTATATCAGTATGAGCCGAACGAGTAAATTTTAAGTGTGAACCGATCGAGTGTTAAGTGGTATGGACCGAACAAGTAGTGTGGGCCGAACGAGAAAATTTTGCTATGGACCGAACGAGTGAATATGAGTGTGGACCGAACGAAGTGTAAAAAGGAGTGGGCCGAACGAGAAAATTTTGCTATGACCGAACGAGTGAATATGAAATTGGACCGAACGAGTAAACTTGTTTGTGGACCGATCGAGTAATCCAACTCATGGACCGAACGAGTAAACTTTATCATGAACCGATCGAGTGAAAAATGAATGGAAACAGATCTTGTGCATACTTTTGTGAGTCAAACCAATAAGATTATATTGTGATCCAAACGAGTGCTAATGCGTTAGAATCATAACCAATTTTTGACATAACACACTTAAGATCAGATTTTATTTACTAAGGTTAAAATAATCAAGTCTCTTAGTTTAAAATAGACATTAAAAGCTTGACAAAACCAAAGTTAACTACATACAACTTAGTTGTTACCTTAGGTGCCTTTGTCTCATACGCCATTAGTCTATCTAAGATGATTGATCTTCAAAAGTGCTAAAAGTCATACAGGTTCTAGGCCGTCATTGATTGTGTCATATTATAAATTGCAGTAACTCTTTCTTAAACAGAATCATGGAAATCTCAAAGGCGGATCAGATCGCTTTGGATGATGCTTTGGTTGCTCCTGCGAACCGACTTAAGATTGGCAAATGCAATCTTCGATTAAGCTCGGATGTCACTTCAAAGGAGGCAACTCTTCAAGTTGTATATGATGTGTTAAAGCTCACACCTTTCTACAAAGCATTCCAAGTCTCGGCTGATGTTCCTGAGATCTACATGCAAGAGTTCTGGGCCTCTGCTTATATTCATAACCGATCTGTCAGATTCAAGATGAACAACAAAAAGCACATTCTCAATCTTGATCAATTCAGAGACGTACTTCAAATTTTCCCTAAAGTCGGTAATGCTAAGTTTGAAGAACCACCACTTGAGAAGGAGATTCTCGCATTTCTAGCCAGTCTTGGCCACACTGAAGAAATAAGAAAGATCACTGATGTCAATGTAAACAAGCTGCATCAACCCTAGAGATCATTTGCTGCTATCATTAACAAATGTCTCAGTGGCAAAATATCCTACGACAGTCTTCGTCTTTCTCAAGCTCAAATCTTATGGGGAATGTACAATAACATGAAGGTTGATTTTGCATATCTTCTGTGGGAGGAATTCATTTTCCAGATTGAGAACAAAAATACAAAGAAGGGGAATAATTGTTTCCGTAATTCCTTTTTCTCGACTCTCACTTTGATGGGGATTTATCAAGTCTAGAAAGGTGGTCGGAGGCGGAGTTTTTCTGCTCCTTTTTTATCACGGATAAACGACATCAAATTATTGGAGCAGCAAATCCACGGAGCAATCTTGGTCTTAGCATCCCTGTTAGCAAGCAGGTATGAGAGCCAATGGTTGTATACACTATGGTTTTGGACAAGACAAGATATGGCCGGAATTTCTCAAAGCATACACTACGGGCAGGTAATTCTTTTCCCGTTGTAGTGTAATATGCTGAGCCTCGGTCATAGTTGTGCTCGCATAGTGTTATTCGGCTGGAAGTGATTGGTCTTACAGTTGCCTAGGATGGTCCCAACAGCAAATCACTTGAAACAAACTGATTTCAAAGGGCACAGTCCAATCGGGAGCAACTAGGAATGGAGCCTGGGTTAAACTTCATCTTAGGCGTTGTCAAATGCTGCGATGCTTTCCTTTCGAGAAGATAAACAGAGTTTCTTTTTCAAGGAGGTGGGTCATAGGCCGGGCGATTTTGGAAAAATCCTGAATAAATCGTCGGTAGAATCCGGCGTGACCTAGAAAACTGTTAATACCCTTCACGGTAGTGGGATGAGGGAATTTTGCAATGACATCAACTTTTTCCTTATCGACCTCAATCCCGGATTTAGAAATCTTATGGCCAAGGACTATGCCTTCCTTGACCATAAAGTGGCATTTTTCCCAATTTAGCACAAGATTGGTGTCTTCACACCTTGGGAGTCATTTGTCTAATGGGAAAGGCAAGAGGAGAAAGATCACCAAAAACGAGAATCATCCATGAGGACATTGTTATGGTTTTCCTCATTCATATCGTGAAGAAGAATGCAAACCATACACCTTTGGAACGTGGCCCGGTTGTCTTGCATAACCCAAAAGGCATGCGACGATAGGCAAATGTCCGCCGTAAGGCAGTGTGAAAGGTAGTCTTTTCTCTTGTCAAGTGTTCAATGGGATCTGAAAAGTAGACGGAGAATCCATCAAAAAGCAATAGTACTTATTTCCGGCTAATCTTTCAAGCATCTGATCCATAAATGGCAACGGGAAGTGGTCTTTACGAGTTGCATCATTGGAGTTTTCGGTAATCGATGCAAACTGATATCCTGTAACCAACTAGTGGGCTATTAATTTCTTTTTTCTTATTTTTCACCACGGTTATGCCTCCCTTCTTAGGGACACAATGACCGGGGCGTTTACCCAAGGACTGTCAAGAGATAGGGTAAAATAAACACGGCATCAAGAAAGTTTGATTAACTTCTTTTTTTTTCTTCTTTTTTCGTGCCTAATACCTCATGGGATTTTGGGGTTAACTCTTCTTGATGTGACTACGGGTTTGAACATTTTCTTCCATCAAAATTTCATGGGTGCAAACTGTGGATCTATTCCCATTAATATCAGATTTATTCCAAAAGCTTATGGCATGTTTGTGTGACTAAGAACGCCTTGATCAGGGCGGTTTTACATGATCTTTCAGTTTTTAGCGATTATGATGGGTATTTTGTCATCAACCTTCCAAAAGAAACGGCATACTCAAGATGGGAATGGTAAGGTCTTTGGTTCTGGCAGGAGGGATCCTTTCACTGAAGATTTAATCTCTTCAGGCACTTTATTTTATAAACTGGGGACGGAGGGAGGATTTGTGTCACTATTGATCAATTAACATTTGCTCAAGGTAACAGTATCTCCCTAGAATCATAGATGTCGTCGACGCCTGGTGGTATTGAAATCTCATGTTCAAGAAATTATCGATCTCTTCTTGAGAAAATCACTTCCTCCGAAGGAAGTGAAAGAATGGAGAGCGAGAATCGTATCATAAGTTCCGTAGTAGAAGTGGATTGCCACTTTCAAATTTCAGTACTTCTTGAACATATTTTCACAAGCAATGTCAATAACATCGGACTCCGGTTAATCCGTTTCAAATGATATTGTAAGAGAAAGTCTTAGTATCACCAATCCTTTGAAGGTCACGGACTTGGTCATCATGTCTAATGGGTCATTTGGTACGTGACGTCGATCTCAAGGCACGTACGTCCTCAAGAAAGGTCTTCCTAAGATTAGGGGAACCCGAGGATCGGCAACGTAATCAACGACCACAAAATCGGCAGGAAAGAAGAACGTTCCAACCTTCATGAAAACATCCTCAGCGATGCTGGTTAGAGTCAAAATCGTTCGGTCGACTCAGTTAAAGTATCATTTGGGTTGTTTGGTCAAAGCAGGGAGGATATTAGTTCTTCCAAATAGAGAGAGGCATTAGGGTTGATGCTTGCACCGAGATCGGCCAGGATTAGCATTCATTCATTCTCCGGAATGTCACACGGTATAAGAAATCTACCAGCGGGTCTCAAGTTTCTAGGAAACTTTTTTAGAAACTGCGAGCAATTTTTGTTTTACTCGGTGTCTTATGTTATCGCAATTGTCTTATCTTTGTCATTGAGGGGCTTTCTAAACATAGGTGCTCAACATTTGGGGCATGGTAGGAGAGCCGTCGCGAAACCTTAGCTCGAAAATGGACGATTCCGAAAATAATCTCCATAAATTTAGAAGCTAGATGATGTCTTTTCACGGAGCTTCTCTTTGTTTGGACCATTGAAGGATAAGGCATATGTTAGTTTGTCTTTGAGCTACAACGGGCTCACCAAAATCTTGGAATTTAGTTGGAGACCACGAGGTTGGATGTTTTCGGTGCTTGGTTGCACCGTATCCTTTGTCACCTCGGGTTCATTTTCCATAGGAGGAGAAGAAATTTGAGGTCCATTATAGGAAACACCGCTTCGGTAGTGATTGCTTTCACATCACCTTTCGGGTTAGCAATAGTGTTGCTTGGAGAGACGAGCCGAGTATTAAAGCGGTATTACTATCAGAATTGGTGATCACGTCCGTTATATTTGCAATTGATTTTGCATATTTTGCATACACCGCGTCATTAGCTTTGACGTAGTTATCAAAAATCGGCTTTGACACACCTGGTGTGGAGGAACTAGTGCTTGGTAGGTGGAGCTTGAAAAGTACGGGGGTTGATTCATCTGAGGTTGGTAAAATTGTCCTTGCTTGAAATTTGTACCCTTATTTGTGGTTAAAATTGTTCCGATTTTGGTTGAATTGATCCCGCAATTTTGGTTGTTTTTTAATGGTGTTGCATAGGAGGAAACCGGGAGGTCAAAATTTGGTTTGCAAACCATCTAGGTGGTATCTGGCATTCCCTTGGTTGTAGTTACTGTGGCGGCTTGTGAACGTATTCTTGGATACTGTAACGATAGATGTTGCTATGGTGGTCTGGACAATTTTGTAAGAATGACCACCCGCAAGGTACACAATTTTGCTAGACTGCTTTTACAGGAGCGGGAGTGGAGTTGGTTTTTTTATCGAGATCAAATGACTCAACCATATCTTAGCCTCAGCAACATCGGATTGAAACTGGCTGGGGTGGTTAGAGCACGTACTCACTTTGGAAAAAACAATGGCCTTGCTTCGTGATTGACGAACTTTGGACTTGCTTTCGATGATTTTAAGCATTTCGAGGCATTTTACTCCAGAAAGTTACCACCGCAGCAGCATTCAATGAATCGTGATCATTCGAATTTAGGGAATTATAGAATCGTTATCGAGAGTGTCTGCAGTTCTGAAAATCCATGATGCTGGGCATCCACTGAGGAAGATCATTGAATCGGTCCCATGCCTCGTAAAATGTTTCATCAAATTTTTGTTGAAATTGGTGATTTCATTCGAAAGATTTGTTGTTTTTGCGGGAGGGAAGAATTTGTTATGATTTCGAGACAAGATCATCCCATGTAAGAATCGCATCGAGGGGGTTCTTTTTCAAGCCAAATCCGGTCCCTCGAGGGAATATGGGAAAGCGATAGCTTAACAGACTACTCGGGACGTTCGGGACTTCAACGTGAAGTGATCTTTGTTGAAATATCCGGATGTGAGCATTGGGTTCTTTATCTGTCCAAAATTGCTTGTTTTGAACAAGATTAAGTAGACCATGCTTGATCTCAAAGTTGTTCGCGGTAATTTCGGGAACAACGATTGCATCCTCGTAACCCTCGGTGGGTGCTTCGAGTAATTGCGTCATAGTACGATTATCATCCATCGTAACTATGGGAGGATTGGAAGTTTCTTGATTCTTATTTGGTTTATCAAGACTTTGGGATTCAACAGAAGTTTGTAAAGGACTTGCTGTTGTCGACGATTACGGGCTTGAGAAACGACTGTGCGCATGCCACAAAATAGGATATAAAAAGAAAATTTACACTAATTTTTTTGGTTTTTCAATGATTTATTCACAATGTATTTTACCGGACAATGAGGTAGGACAACTTCAACCAAATAATCTACTTACTTCACGGTAGCTCTCAAAAAGAAAAACGCACAAGCGAGCGGAGGAGTAGATTAGCGCCGAAGCTATTTCTCTTTTGGGTCGTAGTCCTTAGAAAACCCTATTTATACCCACTTTATAGGTTGTTTACTTTGGCGAGGTGAGCCGTACGTCGTAAGCGACACAAATGGCAAGTTTTTAAATCTTTTGTTCGATTTGGGAACCAACAAGTTCACCGGAATTTATTATGATAATACCTCAATTGAGAATATTATATTTTGGTATTTTACCAATTTGTGAATTTTTTTTTATGGACAATGTTTTTATATTTTTGGTTTTTCTTTTGTTTTTATATGATAATTATACTAATAAAAGAAAATGAAAAATATTTTTGTACTTTTTATATTTTTATAGAAGAAAATATTCACAGATTCAAACACAAATTGTCAAACGTAACGATAATTCGTTTCACAGCTTCCCCGGCAACGGCGCCAAAAATTGACTCGACGAATCTTATTCCTTTTTATATATAGATAAATATAAATAAATATAAATATATAACAAGGATCAAAATTCACAAAATCAATGAAACCGGAAGTAGTATAGAATATTTCCGGGTCGTTATGTCCCAACGAGGCTTGAATGGAAAAATCGAATGACGAATTGATAATTGATGTTTGAATATGACAAGGATATGATTGGGCACTAAACCTAATAAGCAAATGCACGAAAAGATAAGCAAGGAAAATAAGCTAGAGCAGGCATAAAGGTCGGAATGGTAAAAACACTAAAAACTTTTATACTAAGACACAAATAAGCTCAAATTAAGCTTAGACAAATCAAATTAAGCTAGAGTCTAACTCTAAATAAGCAAAATTCAGCAAGCAATTAACTAAGTTAGAAGGAGAAACTCAGCAATACTAACAACAGTTACTCCGGTATCTGAGTAGTATCTTAACCTGATCATACTTACGTATCATGTGATATAGTGAGTGAGAGGTGTAGTGTCAATTGACTGCCTCATTATCTGTTGTGAGAAAAGCAGTGTGACCTCGCGTGTGCTCCACCGGTAGTCTGCCCCTCCTGATTTAGGCCCCACAAAACATACCACTATGTTACAAAGACTAGAGCACAATTCACGGTTTAAAATCAGAACTTTGTTAACTTCCCCTAATTCAATCATCATTCACTGGCATTAAGAATAAAGCAACTAGAATAAACTAAAATGGCAAATAAGCTAAAAAGCTACAAACTGATAAACTATTGAAATTGCTTTGAAAAGGCGAATAAGCTTAAATAAGCTTACTCTTAAAGACAGTAAACGAAAATGGGCTTAATCTACTCTAAAAAGCTAAGGAAATCTTAAATAAGCAGAAATAATAAGCTTAATAAGCAATAATGAACCAACAGTACTAACAGATTTACATACCTTAGTACATAACCTGGAGTCTAGTACTGCTAGTTTTAACGTTGTTATGCTAGCTTTAAGATCCCAATAGAGAACTAGCACGTATAACTATGGTTAGTAATGCTTGTTCCAACACCTTTAAAGTTTTCCAAAAATTATTTTTTATTTTTATTTTAAGCTGATTTGAGTCCTAAATTGTTAAAAAACAGATTATAATAACTCAAAATGAGACACTTCTAAGCAGACTTCAATCAAGAATAAGCACTTAAATAAGCTAAATCACCTACAGTATTAAATTAAACATCTACCAGTACTACTAAGAAAGGTGACACAAACTATTTCTAAACTAACAACTAAGCAAGATAAGCACTAGACATCATGATTAAGCATAAAACAAGTTTAAAAGTATGGGCCGAACGAGAAAATTTTGCTATGGACCGAACGAGTGAATATGAGTGTGGACCGAACGAAGTGTAAAAAGGAGTGGGCCGAACGAGAAAATTTTGCTATGACCGAACGAGTGAATATGAAATTGGACCGAACGAGTAAACTTGTTTGTGGACCGATCGAGTAATCCAACTCATGGACCGAACGAGTAAACTTTATCATGAACCGATCGAGTGAAAAATGAATGGAAACAGATCTTGTGCATACTTTTGTGAGTCAAACCAATAAGATTATATTGTGATCCAAACGAGTGCTAATGCGTTAGAATCATAACCAATTTTTGACATAACACACTTAAGATCAGATTTTATTTACTAAGGTTAAAATAATCAAGTCTCTTAGTTTAAAATAGACATTAAAAGCTTGACAAAACCAAAGTTAACTACATACAACTTAGTTGTTACCTTAGGTGCCTTTGTCTCATACGCCATTAGTCTATCTAAGATGATTGATCTTCAAAAGTGCTAAAAGTCATACAGGTTCTAGGCCGTCATTGATTGTGTCATATTATAAATTGCAGTAACTCTTTCTTAAACAGAATCATGGAAATCTCAAAGGCGGATCAGATCGCTTTGGATGATGCTTTGGTTGCTCCTGCGAACCGACTTAAGATTGGCAAATGCAATCTTCGATTAAGCTCGGATGTCACTTCAAAGGAGGCAACTCTTCAAGTTGTATATGATGTGTTAAAGCTCACACCTTTCTACAAAGCATTCCAAGTCTCGGCTGATGTTCCTGAGATCTACATGCAAGAGTTCTGGGCCTCTGCTTATATTCATAACCGATCTGTCAGATTCAAGATGAACAACAAAAAGCACATTCTCAATCTTGATCAATTCAGAGACATACTTCAAATTTGCCCTAAAGTCGGTAATGAGAAGTTTGAAGAACCACCTCTTGAGAAGGAGATTCTCGCATTTCTAGCCAGTCTTGGTCACTCTGGAGAAATAAGAAAGATCACTGATGTCAATGTCAATAAGCTGCATCAACCCTGGAGATCATTTGCTGCTATCATCAACAAATGTCTCAGTGGTAAAACATCCTACGACAGTCTTCGTCTTTCTCAAGCTCAAATCTTATGGGGAATGTACAATAACAAGAAGGTTGATTATGCATATCTTCTGTGGGAGGACTTCATTTACCAGATTGAGAACAAGAATACGAAGAAGGGCAATGCGATGTACTATCCTCGTTTTACCAAGCTAATCGTCAACTTTGTCATGGCTAAAGACCCTTCAATTCCTCGAAGAAACAAGGTTAATTGGCACTATGCCAGAGATGACCCAATGTTCACGACAATCAATGTCATCTCAAGGAATGAAGACACTCAGTTGTACGGGACTATCTTACCAGCAGAGTTAACAAACGAGGACATCCGCAACTCTGAATCATACAAAGAGTATTATGCTATTGCTTCAGGAAAGATTCCTCCAAAGACAAAAGCAAGTAAGAAGAAAGCTGATTCTGATGCAACCACTAAGCAGAAGCCTCCCACAGTCCCCAAAGAAAAGAAAGGCAAGAAGACTGGAAAAGGAAAGCAGAAGGCTAAAGAGTTAGAGACTATCTCTGAGGCGATTTTGACAGAAGCTGAGCAACTCAAGATAATCACCAAGAGAAGCCGTAAAGAGACTCACAGCTCTCATGCCAGCGGGTCTGGTGCAGATGAAGGAACTGGTGTTTCACCAGGGGTTCCCGATGCACCTGATTATGACTCAGATGATGATATCTCCTGGAAGTCAAGTGAAGATGATCAAGATGAAGATAAAAATGAAGATGATGAGAACGTTCAAGATGATGACGATGATGCTAAAAGTGGAGATGATGAACTCAAAAGTCAAGATGATCAAGATGATGATGATGAAGCACAGACTGAATCTGAAGATGATGGTGATGATTTCATTCATCCAAAGCTCACAACTCATGATGATGAAACAACACATGAAGAGGAAACTAATGAAGATGACACCTTCGATCCTATAGTTTATACACCCTCTCATGTTTCATCCTCAGATGATGAAGACAATGACAATAAAGTTGAAGGGGTGGATGTGGAAGGAGAAAAGTCGGATGAAGATGCTATATTTGTAGAGGACCAAGACAATGAGGCGGACAGAGATACCAATGTCAATCTTGAAGGAAGAGATGATGTAATGGCAGATGTTGTAGTACCCCAGGTTCAGGTAACCCAGGAAATTGAAGACACTCATGTGACCCTAACTCTGGTAAATCCTGATGGTCAACAACAGAGTTCTTTTATATCATCTGGCTTCGTCTCCAACATGCTAAATCCAAATCAAGATACCGGTGTTGATGCTATATTTGGACATAATGTTGAAGCTACCTCTCTAGTAGATATTCCTATCACTGCCATAGCAGAGCCATCCTTCTTTGCACCAACCAATCGTCCTCCAACACCGACTCCTCACTTCACTCAATTACAACAACCACCAATCCAAACACCGGCTACTACTCCAAGCTCATTACTTTAAAATCTTCCTAACTTTGGTTCGTTGTTTGGTTTTGATAACATACTAAAAGCTTTAGAAGACAACTTCTCGGAATTCAAACAAACAAATCAATATGCTGAAGCACTCTCTTCCATTCCTGGCATCGTTGACCAGTACCTGGCAAATAAAATGACGGAAGCAGTAGATGTTGCAGTCCAACTGAAGTCGGATAGAATTCGAGAAGAGGCTCAAGCTAAAAATCAACAATTCCTTGATTCAATCGATGAAGGAATAAAGAAAGTAATCAAGGAACAATTCAAGAGTGAAGTCTCGAAGATCACACCACAAATTGAGAAGTTAGTGAACAAACAACTCGAGTCGGAGGTTCTGGTACGATCTTCAAAGGAAGCCAAGACGTCTCATGCTGTAGTTGCTAATCTTTCGGAACTAGAGCTGAAAAAGATCTTAATTGACAAGATGGAAGCTAACAAATCTATCAACAGGTCTGACATCAAAAAGGAGCTCTACAAGGACATTAGTTGATGCAGTAATGAAGCCGACAAAATTCTGCTGTATACTTAATTATGGCATACGCGGTCCCACTAAAGACCTCGAGATGGAGTAGATGCTGATCATAGAAACCTCGGGAACAGACCGGGGGTCCAAAAGAAGAAGGTCAGGAAAAGAACCTGAATCTACCAATTGTCTAAGAGAAAAGGAAACCCGGACAGCAGGAAAGACTACTACATGTTTCTAAGATCAAAAGCAATCTGCTAGACCAATTGTCCAGTGGAAGAAAATATGCCAATCTACGATTTGTCTTTGAGGCACCCTGCACATCAGGAGTTTGACAAACAGGTGTCCATCGATGAACAACAGAACGAAGAGGTCCATCCTCTTCCTGACTGGTTTCAACAACCATAAAAGATACTTCTCTCTGATCGTGCATGGAACAAAGTCTGTAACTGCTGATCACGAATCTGTCAAACACTTGGACCTAAGCAATCTGCAAAGAAGACAAGGACCCTAGAGAGTCATTCTGATGAGATATCAAACACAACATTTGACTTCTCATCCTTTTGTGATGAAACCGGTAAATGTTACAACACTAACGCCACCTGTATCTAGTTAGCAGCGTCCACATTGAGCTAATGAAAGGTACATGCAGGAGCTTGGACTGAATTAAATACTTTTGTGGAACGAAGTCTACCGCGCCACAACATAAAAAAATCGACTGGATCAACCCCGAAGGCCGCCATATCCTCATGATCTGAGAAGTGAAAGCCTCTACTGTTGGGTCCAAATTCTCAATGGTCGTCATGTCATTACCGTTACATCACTTTCATCAATAACGACTTGGAGTACCAACGTGGTGGTGATTTCAAGCCGCAAGTACTCTTACTTTAGTTACGTAGACCAAGTGCTCAGATTACGGGCATATTAAATGGTACGAAGGACTTAGTGCCCAACTCAATGTGGAGTAAGTGATATTAACTAAGACAAAATTCGCTCTTTGGGGATTCACATTGGGGCAAGAAGAGAAGATAATTCTATGGGCTATTTGCGGCCCAAGGCATCAGCTCGTGACGTCACTCAAAAAGAAGAATTATTGTTGTCACAAAGGTAAGAAATAGTCGAATGCCAAAACTACAGCATCTTGACTGGGTTCATGTACGTAGGATGACGGCATTCTTTAAAGTTCAAAGAAGTGTGATTTCACAGACTTCGTATCCAGACATAGAAGACATGCTGCTTCTTCTCATGGCAGGAAAGGTTTGACGAAACTCTCAGCATTGAAGAACGTTCTTTCATTTAATGTCTCCTTAAGAATGTTCTACAAGAAGTGTTGTCATCCAAAGGGTGTGGAGACCTTCAATTGGGTGTTGACAAGCTATCAAAAATAAACCTCAACTCACAAAGCCTGACCGTACTACAGATCCAATTTGATAGAAGAGACGCTTACACCACATCTTCCGATCCCAGAGGATTCATCTGATTGAGAACAAAGACAAGAAGAACAGATGCTACGCCATTGATGACACTACACAAAGTTAGCGATGGTTCTCGATGATGTTCGGGACTGCTTCTGAATGATCGCCTCAGGGAATCAGAATGGAGTATCTGCCTCAGTACTTTTGGAGCTAACATGACAATAGCACATGCAAGAGCTATGATTCAGGCAATTTGACAAAGATTAAAGACAAGGAGGATCATGCGGAGCTTGGAGGAGATTTGTTGGTGGTAAGCCATACAGGGGTGACGTACGATGCTTCAAAGGACCTTATGATTTATAATATGTTGTTTTCATCTATATAAGGTCAATCCTGTAGATAATTTTATTTGTGACATTATGTTAAATAACTAGTGTTAGATTTTTTTGTGAACAAATAAGATAGTGATCGTGTACAAATTTTACAAGAATTTCTTAGTAAATTCAAATCTTTTAAATTAATTGTACTCATCGGCATCGTCTTATAAACCCTCAAAGTTGAGGGGAGAAATATATGTTCCATTCTGCTTAGAATGAATCATTTTGTCCCCGAACGGTTAACAATGATATCCAAAATTTCAAAGGGATTATCATTTTGGATAAGGAGGAGAAAATAAGAAAATATGAATGACCTGGAAACTTAATGTATACAAAGTTGCAGGACAGTAATCAAATTAAAATGGAATCGATGCACTCCACACTTAGCATTTACTACGATTACGATGCCATGTTAAGGGGGGAGCTTTTTATTGATGGATTAAAAAACATTCAAAGTGTAAACCTTTTGATTTTTATATCAAACACTTTGAATGAATTTTTTCAATGATTTTGGTTTGTAATGGTGATGGAATACCCTAAAAGACCGACCATGTAATTAATTTTATGGAGTTATAAGGTGGTTAGGTATAGGTATTCAAATCCCATGATCCAGCAAGACAACGGAGGGATCTACCCAGGATATCCATAGTTAGTGTAGAAAGTCCTCCTTTGGTATAATTAAAAAAGGAGAAAAAGTGAGAATCGGGAAATAATTGTCGACTGAGATGGAGCTAACACTGGAACAGAACCCAAACGAGGTGTTAGTTTTGACAGTCTCGGTAAGCATTGAAAGGGTTTTGAAGAATGAAAAGAAATGTAAGAATAAAGGGTGGAAGAGAAAGAGCCCTCCATATCACTTAGGCAGACACCGGGTCCAATACATTTGCTAGTCAGAAACACTTAGTGTTGTCTTACATTGAGACAGTCACTTGGACATAGTGACGCTTATGCACAAACCCTTCCAGTCCACTCACAGTCGGAAAGGAGAAGACTTGTATCAAAAAACTCACGGAGATTACACTCATTTCTATTTACATTCTCACTCCGAGTTGGTTGATATTGAAAAGGTGGCACTTAGCTTCAGCCTCTTATCACTAAAATTAAAAGTGCACTATTGAGTCTAAAGCCAAAAGAGATCATCTATTAATCTCTCTTAGGACACTTGTCTAAATTTAGTTTTTTATCTCACACAAATGTTGAATTTCAAGTAATTACATTAGAGTCCTACGCAAGATCCTTGGATTTTCCTAGAAACATCCGAGTGAATATTAGGTATTCACAAGGAAGATGGAAATACTGCTTTGAGCCAACATCAAAAACGCTCATGGTAGGTGGATTGTGCGATTCTTATGAATCACGCTGATTGGACAACTGGAGAAAGCAACAATGGTGCGATTCTTTATGAATCAAAAACTTGTTTACCCCAGGGTTCATGTGTCACTAAAACACTTTTAAACGTGACACATAGATTGATTTTCAATCGATTTTCTATATCAATCGGTGAGATAGTAAACTCACTGGTTCACTCTTGTGTGCTGTCTGCTTTGAGACGTTCCGATAATGAGAAATGCTGAGTGACGATGATCTATAATACTTATGTGTTAAAGATTCAATACTACAGTGGAAATCCTGTCAAGAAGATTCTTCTTAAATTGAATCTATTGATCAAATGTCGATCCTCACGGATTTGAAGGTTACTCTAACCAAACATGGGTAAATGACAAAGCCATATTCGTCCCCCCGCTTTATTGCTAACTGTTTTTATGCATGCTATTTAAAGATGGTGGTGGAGGTTCCTGATTCTAGCTGACTCACAGGATCCATAGCCACATGCTTATACTCGATAGACAAACATAAGGACTTCATGAAAGGCTCAAATACATATTTTAAGACTTTCGCTACTCTGATAACGAACGCTTTCTAGATCTTTGTCAACATCTTATAATTATCCTACTATTACCTCATAACTTATCTAGCTATCATCTAATAAACTAATTCGTTTTCATCTTATAACCTATTTTACGGTCATTTATAAACTCTTTTGCTAACCCATTACAAACTACTTTGCAGTCATCTTACAAACCATTTCGTTGTCACCTCATGAACTATTTCGTTGTCGTTTATAAACTATTCCGCTGTCAATTTACGAACTATGTCGTTGTCATCTTATGAACTACTTCGTGTCTTTTATAAACCATTACGTTGCCACTTTATGAACCATTGGGTTGTCAGCTCGTAAACTATTCGATACCATATTTTAAAACCCCTTACTGTTACATCATAAACTGTCACGTAATTTCCTCGAAAGCTATTTTGCTATCGCAACATAACATGTTTTCTGCTATCTAAAAAAAATTAGTGTCATTATATATAAACTACCCTGTTTTCATTATTACAAATTGTTTTGCTACCTTATAAACTGTACCGTTCATACCATATAAGATTTTTTTAAAACATAACACCAGTTTGACGAAATGAGCATATCATCGTTAGTTCTTAAATTATGCATAGCCTGATCACCTAGGTATAATTCAGGAAGGACCATGCTATGCTGGGAGTAGTCACCATAAAATTTTGTCAATTTACCCCTACTTTCCATTTTTTATTTTCTTTCTTTTCTCTACATTGTCAACGGGATTATAATGTACTCGTGTTTCTCTACATTCATCACTCGTATTGGTCATGTGTACTCGTGATGTAAGCGCCGAAACCAAGTAGATATTTCCCCATCTTATCATATAGAAACACCACACCCTTAGCCGAGAGATCGAATCACGCTCCCTGTAGTCATGATAATTATGGATTTTAGAAACTTAGAACGTAACAAATTTATCTTCCTAATTGGATTATAACCAAGAGAACTAGGAGATTTCCTTCAATATACTTACCTTTTTGTGAGTTAGAATCACGTAAATTATGAGATTCTCGTACCGACAAAACTTTTGATGGACCTGAAAGCAATGGACGCAATTATTGCAAGAACATGGAACCTAGTTGATAGAAGCCTCACCTCCGCTAAGATTTGCCCTTTTAGTGACATCGTCCCATCTATTGTAGACACTAGGTACTCTATTGAGTTAGCCGATAGAAAGATTATAGAAGTTGATACCAACATTTGAGGTTGTGTACTGAATATTCTGAATCATCTATTCAAAATAGACTTAATGCCTGTAGGACTTAGTAGTTTGACGTTATCATCGGTATAGATTGGTTGACAAAGTACCACGCCATGAAAAATTGTGATTAAAGATCATTCGTATCCCCTTAGGTGATGAAACCTTAACGATTTGAAGCAATAGGAGTAATGGATATGCATCGATAGTTGCTAGTAAGCAGAGTTGTTTGATAGGATTGGTACGTTGGAGCGGGATAACTTGAGACTCGGAGGCATGTTATGTGTTGAGAGAAAGAGAGTTGACCGTCTCTGGCGTAGTATGTCGTATACTCAAAAGGATTTGTAAGACCAAGTTCCTCACTCTAAGGAACTATGATATTGTTCGTCAAAGAGAATGATGAATCCTTTAGGATGTACACCGACGACCGAGAATTGAACAAGCTAACCGTGAAGGAGCTAACCGTGAAGGACCGTTACTCGTTACCTAGTATAGATGATCTTTTCGATCAACTACAAGGATTTAGCGTTTACTCAAAAATTAACCAAAGGACTAGATACCGCCAACTAGATATTCTAATACTGTAATAGGACTCGTTATGGACAATTCAAGTTTCAGGTCATGCCATTTGGTTTGATCAACACACAAGAGGCATTCATGGATCTCATGAATCGGGTGTAAAAACCATACTTGGATAAGTTTGTGATAGTATTCATCGATGATATCTCTATTGTTCAAGCAAATAAGGAGTACGAGGAACACCTTAGGCTTATCTTAGGATTGCTTAAGAATAAGGAATTGTACGTCAAATTCCCTAAGTGCGAATTCTAACTCCTGAAAGTGTAATTCCTTGGCCACGTTGATGATAGTCAAGGCATTCACGTCGATACCGTCAAGATTGAGTCAATCAAAGATTAGACAACGTCTACGACTCCAACGAAGATACAAAAATTCTTAGGTCTTTTCGGTTATTGCTGGCGATTTATAGAAAGTTTCTCTAGGTTATGGAAACCTCTAACCAAACTGACTTAGAAAAATGTAAAATGCGAATAGGAAGAAAAAGAAAAGGAAGCCTTTCAACTGTGATGTAGAAACTTTGTCGTGCACCGATTTTATCATGTCCTGACGGAATGGAAAACTTCACGGTTTATTATAACGCCTCGCATAATGGATTAGGTACTATAATGATATAGAAGGAGAAAGTGATAGCTTACGACTCTCGACAACTGAGAGTTCATGAGGAGAACTACA
>BQNB010085682.1:0-28403 GCA_026074375.1 Tanacetum coccineum
GGAAAGAGAATGTAAATTGTATGATGAGTTTGATAAGTTTGCTCGCATCAAAAGGGAAACGTTAAATCAGTATTACTTGAGATTCGCTTAGCTTATCAATGTTATGAATGTCTATAAAATAACCTTGCAACAATTTCAAGTTAATACAAAGTTCTTGAATAGTCTTCCATCAGAATGGAGTAAGTTTGTTACGGATGTCAAATTGGTGAGGGATTTGCATACCACCAACTTTGATCAGCTTCATGCATATCTTGAACAACATGAACTCCATGCAAATGAAGTCCGTATTATGCGTGAACACAATCAAGATCCACTTGCACTAGTTGCGAATCATCAAATGACACCATCACAATTCAACACTTATCAGTCCTCATACAACAATCCTTAGTTCCAACAACAGTTTTCACCATCTCAGTCTCCTCGATATGGATCAATTCATCCCACACAACATTACTCAACTACTTATCCATCCACACCTCATGCAATTACTTATCCGTCAACACCGCATCCTAATGCTTACACATCTACAATACATCAAGATGCTTGTCCACAACCACAATCCATTCCTTAAATTGAATATACTATCTCCACAGTCAATCAACAAACACATCTTGCTGGATTTCCTCACATAGACTTCGGTCTAGCAGTTTATGTGTTTAAACAAGGAGATGACCCTATTGATGCCATTAACAAAATAATGTTATTTTTGTCTACTGTTGTCACATCTCATTTCACAACTACCAACAATTAGCTAAGAGATTCTTCCAACCCAAGACAACAAGCAACTATTCATGATGGAAGGGTGACTATTCAACCGGTTCAGGGGATATAAAGTTCATTAGCTGCTGGTACTTCTGGAACAAGGGCTAACATCTCAGGAACAGGAGGGAATAATTCAGGTCAACAAAGGTTCGTGAAGTGTTTTAACTGCCAAGGGGAAGGTCACATGGCAAGAAAGTGCCCAAAGCCACAGAGGAAAAAGGGTGCTACATGGTTTAGGGATAAAGTTCTTATGGTTGAAGCACAAGGATCTGGTAAAGTTCTGAATGAGGAGGAATTGGAATTTTTGGCAGACCCTGGAGTTGCAGAAGGTCCAGTTACACAGACGGTCATTACACACAATGCAGCTTATCAAGCAGATGATTTGGATGCATATGATTCTGACTGTGATGACTTCTCTACAGCCAAGGCATTTCTTATGGCCAATTTGTCTAGTTATAGATCAGATGTTCTCTCCGAGGTACCTCACTCTGAAAACACTCATAATGATATGCTAAACCAAAGTGTGTAAGAGATGTTGTATTCTGAACAAACTTATCTTGTGAATTATCCAAAGAATAAGAAAAGTGATAGCAATATCATTCCTTATTCTCAGTATCTGCTTGAAACACAAAATGCAGCTATTCAGGATATAAATTCTTCTACATAACAAGATGCCGTGATATTATCTGTGTTTGAACA
Organism: Tanacetum coccineum; assembly: GCA_026074375.1. Taxonomy (NCBI): domain Eukaryota; kingdom Viridiplantae; phylum Streptophyta; class Magnoliopsida; order Asterales; family Asteraceae; genus Tanacetum; species Tanacetum coccineum. The sequence goes on from BQNB010085682.1 coordinate 1,462, forward strand.
ACTGTCAAATCAAGTAACTGATTGTAACAAGGTCAATAAGGACAATCTAATTGCTAATGGATCCTTATTTGCTGAGCTTAAAAGATACAAAGAACAGGTGAAATGGCTAGAAGAAAGAAAAAATGTGGATTTAATTACACTAGAGAAAAGCTTATAATGGATGATATAATTCGGGAGAAAAATGCAGAGTTTGCGGATTTTGAAAAAGAAATTAACTATCTTAAACAAACTCTTTCTGAACAATCAAAAGAAAAAGAATTGTTAGCAAAAACATTTAATGTTTTCTAAAACGAATCTAAGGAAAAGGAAGCTAAGAATATTGATAAAGAAATTGCTTTGGAAAAGAAAGTTAAAGAACTGGACAATATTGTTTGTAAAATGGGTCAATCCGCGCAAACTGTGCATATACTCACGAAACCACAAGTTTTCTATGATAACAACCTAAAACAAGCTCTTAGTTTTCAAAATCCTTTCTTTCTTAAGAAAGCTCAGCAAATTAGGCCAATGCTTTATGATGGTGGTGTTATTTCTAAGGAAACCAATGTGATTTCAATTGCTGATTCTGAAGAGACTCTGATGCTTGAGGAAGAGAGTCAATCCAAAATGCTTTTAAAACAAAGTGATCCAATGGTCTTAGAAAAGAAAGTTAACATTAAACTAATTAATTATGCTGAGTTAAATCGATTATCTAAAGATTTTGGTAAACGTTTTGTCCCACAACAAGAACTGTCTGATGAACAAACTTTCTGGTTACAAACTTCACACCCTAATACCGACCAATCTGCTTCATCGAATGTCAAAATTAAAGCTCCTCGAGAAATTCCTAAGGTAAGCCTGGTTAACACAAGCCTTAAAAAGCTTAAATACCATCTTGGCCAATTTGACAATGTGGTGAAAAAGCGGATTACACCAGATGCTTTAATAGAAGAGGAATGGGGGTTTGAACACACTAAAGCTGTTTTTCTAAAAGAAATAATTCCATTTTTAAAGACCTTAAAATACATATTTAATGTTTTTAATAAAGATCTTTTAAATAAGGTAACAGAAGTACAAACAGTTTTTAACCAGATAGAAGCTGCTGTTCAACAGTATTTTATAGACAAACAATGCTTTGAAATTCAAAAGAAACTATTTTTGATTGAAAACGATCGACTCTTGGATCAAATTATTTCTCAAGATATTGTGAATATTGTTGTGAATTCTTCGTTGGATATAAATACTTCTGTGAATGTGAATTCTTCTGTTGCTATGAATGATTCTGTAAATTATGTGGAAATGTGCAACAAGTAGCTGAGCTTATCAAACAACACAACAGGTATGCAAAGATAAGTATAAATATACTTTCAAAAAGATTTTTCTGACTTGAACAACATTGCATTTCTTTTCGAAATTGCGCACTGCAAATTCAATAAAAGAGAATTTTTCAAACGTAAAAACACACATCTGTGACCAAACTGAACCTTCATTTGATCAATTGTTTGAATTTAACAAATTTGAAAGCTGAAGCTACAAGCAAAAGACATGACAATCAAGAAGTTAAAAGCACACCATAAGCGTGCCAATGAAAACTCTTCTAATCATACCAGTGAAAGTGTGAAAGCAGGACTTTGATCTGCAATTACAGACTATCAACATAGAAACGTGAACATAAGGGTGCCTGACAAACTAATTGCTGAAATGAGTCATTTGAAACAGACTTATACATAACTTATGAATCAATAAAACCATCAGCGCGTTTCGTGCTACAAGAGCAAGACAAATCGTTGGTTAACGCCAAGAAAATCAAAGTCTGTGGAAATTTTCTGTATTTCAATGCTTCAAATTCAGGAAAAATGTTTGTCATATACAACATTAAAAATGATCTAGAAACTTGAAAGGAAAGGAGACATAGTGAGAATATGTCTACCCAAGTGATCAAATGCTACCACTATGCTCCAAGAATGTATAACAGCTATACTGATGACATCAAATAACGTCTAATTATACATGCATTAATCTCATGTTATTAACCCATTTTTGTATATGTTTAGTGCAAAAAGAATTGCTCTTACTTAATCGGTTTGTATTTGAAATTTGCAGTAATTATGAGTAATTGGTGACAATACTAGAAAAAGGCGTCGCATACTGGAGCTTAAATGAAGAAATTTTGAAGATTCACTATCTCCAAAGTACCACATACGCCTTCTTCTAACAAGTGAAGATACGACGTATCACGTGCCATCCACTCACCAAGAACCACAGAAGGAATAAGCTCCAATAGCCGTATCCAGAGAGACTTTAATACTCCGATCAAAGTATGGAATCAATATAAAAGTATAGAAGATATCAAGCGGTCCCTACTACTAAGAAAGTCCCCATACCCCGTATCCAACAACTCTGGATACGCCGTATCTAACCGACTGCCAGACCTATACACATAGAAAATCAAAAACGAGTTTTTCAATTGTGCAAATCATATTCTCACAACCTAAACCATCTCTCTCGTCAGATTTTCTCAGAATAGAGAAAACAAGCAGAAGAGGCCGAGCAACGATTATCAATTCCATAGAAGACAATCGTGTAATTTCCATATACTTTTAGTAATCGTTTAGTTTTTTGAAAAAAACCCACTTTCCACCTCTTTTTTAAAAATAAAATATTTTACAAACGGTAAATCGTCACACGACAAAAAATACACCATCGCGACGAGTATTTTTTTATCTTTCAGTAGACGGGTGACACGATATACTTTCGAGGAACTTTTTTTCGATTTTTTTTTCAGTCACGAATTGCGAAAATCATATATGATTCGTATAACGAATCATATATGATTTCATAAAATCATATATGATTTGTGATTCCGACGAACTTTTTTTCAATTTTGTTTCAGTCACGAATTGCGAAAATCATATATGATTCGTATGACGAATCATATATGATTCGTATAACGAATCATATATGATTTCATAAAATCGTATATGATTTCATAAAATCGTATATGACTTCATAAAATCGTATATGACTTCATAAAATCGTATATGACTTCATAAAATCATAAAAAAAAGTTCGTCGAAAGTACATAGTGTCGCCCCTCTATAGAAAGATAATTTAATTCTCGTCGCGATGATATATTTTGTTTTGCGTAACGATTAACAGTGTGTGAGATATTTAATTTTTAAAAAAGAGGTGGAAAGTGAGTTTTTTTTTTGATAAAAAAATAAATGGCTAGTATGACAAATATTGAGTCTATATTGAACTTTTGACAAAACTAATTAGTGTGCCTAATTATATGTTTAAACATATATGGCATCAATCTGTTGGTGGCAGCAGATTGACCACTTCTTCATCCATCAATAAATCACTACTATGTCGATTTACACACATATTTAGTCACGTTTTTAAGCTTTTCAATTATTTTCTCAATAATACAAGGGTTGTATAGACTTTTTAAATAGAATAAAACGGCCAAATGTCACTTTCTAAAGATGAGGAATAGTCATGCAAATAATATGCAAACGTCTCTTGTACTAGGGTTTTGACCATTTTAATGCTTCGCATATATCTACCATTACTCACACTTGTTTGGAATTGCTTATAAAACCTCATTTTATAAGAGTGGAGGGTACGGTCGCGTCATGACACCAGCCGAGAAAACCCTCGCACCAACGACACTTTGATTGACACCATCATTTTTGCGTCGACAATTCCTGCTCACGCCATACTATTTTTCTTTTTTTTTTGGTTTTGTGTTTACGTGTGTGTGTTTTATGTTTGTGTGTGTTTGTATTATTAGTGTTTTGTGTTTGTTTTGCATAGTTGAAATCGTTTTTATTATAACTTGCATGTACAACGCTAAGGAAGAAGACGAACAAAAGGAGGAAGATGGCTACTAAAATATCTTTTTTTTTAATTTATTATTTCACCTCAAACTTTATTTCTATATAAGTTGACATTATTAGTCTCTGAAAGTGTTTTTCTTACACTGTTAGTCTCTATTTTGTTTGAACTGTTAGTCCTAAAATTTGATTTATTTTATCTAATGTGTATTTTTATTGATGAAATTTAACTTAAAATGTATTGTTTAATTATATAAACGAAAAAAGAAAAAAAATCATCACGGCACCACATAGTTTTTTAGTGCAAAAAATGACCAACGACTTAGATGAAGCCTTCAATTAATTCTTCATAACTAAATTGTTTTTGGGTAGATTCCTTCTTAAGTATTTATTGCATTGATTTACTATTGGGTAAGCAAGGTGCATTCTAGGAGCCTTACCTACCCACGTACACATTACACTAACGAGGGTGACGGGCAATAAGTTAGAGAGATTAACTAGTAAGTAGTGCATAATTAAGTGAGCATGTTTGTTTACCTATACGAGTTTCCCACCAATTTACATTTCTTGCATTTAAGAGTAGTTAGTAGTTTAGTCAAAACCCCCTTACTTGCTTTCATAAAATATAAAAACACAAAAATACTCTTCCCTCAACCACTTAGATCTTAGTGACATACGATTCAAACCTACCTCACTATTCCCCTAGAGAACGATCAATCCCCCGAGTCTTGCCAATACTACACTGCAACGATTAGGTACACTGCCTAGGAGGATTGTAAAACTTATTCGGTGTTGCAATCCTCCGCTATCAGGTAGTTTTCTTTAAATAAATGATTCTTTATAGTTGAGTTGTATGCAAGAGGAATTATCCTCGTTTTTGCATTTAAAACAACTAAAATATATGAAAGCTTTTATATAGAAGCAAATCATAGCGTTATATGATTTGTAAATATTTAAAAGAAAAACACACTAAAAATTTTAAACATGCCACTTAGACGATGACTCAGTAGAATATGGTAGGTAAAAATTGTCATAATTGTAGTTTTCCAATGAGTCATTATCATAATCATCACTCGTTGATAGAATTTCATCCCGTTGCAGTTCTTTAAGTCTTTTGATTACGGTAATTTCTTTCCAATGTTCTGCAACAATTTGTTTTGACCTTTGTATGCGTGCCTCTCTTCAAGTTTCTCTTTAAAAAAAATCGTTCTTCAGCCTCTATATGATAGTAATACTCATCAGGCGAAAATACGTTTGCTTTTTCTTCGATGCTTGGAAAAGCTACTACTGCTTCTGCGATAAATAGTGCATGTAAATAAGATTAGCAATGATAAGAATAAATGTAATATAATATAATTATTGCAGGAAATAGATAAATTACTGCTATATATGCGTGATCTTAATCGTCAAGGTATGGACATACCTTTATGATGACATCAAATAACGTCTATTTTATAGCATTATTTATCCCATGTTATTAACCCATTTTGTATAGTTATTGCAAAGAATTGTTACTTAATCGTTTATATTTAAGAATTGCAGTAATTACGGAGTACTTGGTGAATTTTAGCAAAAGGCGCGCATTCTGGAGCTTAAATGAAGATATGTGAAGATTAACTATTCAGAAACCAATATGCCTAGTATCAACTAGGAAGATAACGACGTATCCATAGCCGGCACTCACCAAAAGACCACAAAAGGATTAAAGCTCAATAACGCCGTAATCCAGATAGACTCAATACGCATTAGTTCAAAATATGGAATGAATATAATAAATTCTAAGATATCAAGCGTGGTCCCTACTTCAAGAAATCCCCAATACGCCGTATCGAACCGACTTCCAGACCCCATAAATACAAAACTCAAAAGCAAGTTTTAGGTGTGCTAAATCATATTCTCGATACCTAAACCATAAAAGCCAATTTTCAGAGAAGAAAAAGAGCAGAAGAGGTCAAGCAACGTTATCAATTAAATAAGAGACAACCGTGTAATTCTATATCTTGTAGTAATCGTTCATTATTGGGTATCATTCATTAACTTCGTTTAGTTTTACCTTGCTAAAATAAGTTGATTTTTTATTTATTAGGACGTTTAAAAGGCTAATACCTCGGGTATTAGCCAGTATTATAAAGATCCTGAATGTTTGGTATTTGTTTTATCTTGATTTCTTGATTTATTCGTTGAAATGCCTAGTTTATGTTTATCAATTTATACTTGTTTGACACGCTTTTGTATGCGACCTATCATTCTAAATGGGATTAGGAATGTATGGTGTATGAGCTAGTGATATGAACCAAGTAAATCAGAGTTTAGGAATACTCTCCATATAAGTAATTTATAAACCTAAATCATGGAAATCACAAATATTGCCTTCTAAGCAGTGTCTAGGATACGCTTCGGGCTTACCTAGTTAATTGGATATTTCTAATGGTTTATTGATCGTGTTGACTAGCAGGTGATCTAAATAATTCAACAAGTAACATTCTGATTCCATTGGATAGTTGGACAAGTGGACTACTAGTGTATAAATCATCATTAAGCGGTAAGTGGGTAAAGTCTCTATGAGCTAGGGTTTAACAAGATCACCATTGCTTTAATCCCTAAGATAGATTATAATCAGCAAATAAGGATGCTTTATGCGGATGCTTTAATTATGACAGAATTAATATGTCTATGTCTTAGGATGATGTAACGCCTAAGTCTTAAGAATGATATGCCACCTCGAGAGAAGAAATAATTGCAATTCATAAACAAACCAACTTTCTAATTGGATTAATAATGGTTAATACAGTTTTCTTATATTTGGCTCGACCGCTCTTTTATCTTTTGTTAATTAGCTTGCGTGGGTTAAAGTGCCTTGAATTGATTGTAGTCACCAACCAAACCATGCCAGTCTCTCAGGCTGAAAACCCTCTTTTCCCGTTAGAATTAGGACTAGGACTGACATAGGTTTAGAATAGAATAGAATTAACATAGATTAGATAACCAAGATATTATTTAAATTGATAGATTTAACCTCGCTTCAAGTGTTCAACATCATACTTACCACGAAACTACTATCGATCGGGTACACTGCCCGTTAAAGTGTTGTTTTTGGTTTAGTCGGCAAAATATTAATTTAAAAGTTGAATCAATAAAATATACACTACACAACGACACATCAAGTTTTTGGTGCCGTTGCTGGGGATCGAAAATTAATCTTGATTTTTATTTGATATTTTGGTTTTTAACATTAGATTAGATCTAACCCTTAGGATTAGTGTAATTTAGATTAGTGTATATTCTTGTATATTCAGTAAATTTGAATATTTTATCTCTAATGTGTTTGCTGTATATATTTGTGTTTAATTGTTTCGTATTCATTTGTTTTTTCTAATACACTGTTCTGCTTCGAAAGCCGAATAGACGTATCCACTTCATCGAACGGCGTACCTAACTTTCTGTCCAATACAGCGTATTCATTCAACTGATTAATACGGCGTATCCACTTCCATTAGATACGGCGTATCGATCATCTAGAACAGAAACTAATTCCTATTGATTTTCGTGCCAAAATTTTTTTTATCTTTCTTCAGAGCAAATCCTGCTGATATTTTTACCTGTGTACTTATCAGAGTTAGTAGACTAAAGAAGAAACCATAAGAAGTCATGACAGAATTAATTTCAGAAAAATACATGGAAAAGGCTCAGACTGAATCACATCTTTCTATTACTAGTAACGATATTAACATTGAACTCAACAAGGAATTTTTGGAGGAATTGCAAATTACTTTCCCAGTAGACTTTATAATTATTGATATGTCTGAGGATATCAAATTGCCCTTGATCCTCGGAATACCATTTTTTTTCTATCGCCTGGCTAAGATTGATGTTTTACAAAAAGAATGATTACTTTAATGGTCTCAGGACGAAAAGGATTATTTACTCAAGTGTTAAACCTGCTAGTAGTTTAATTAAGAGGGTCGAACAGCTAATTTTGAGAGAAATAATGGAACTTGATTTAGAAGCTAGGCTTATAGGAGAGACTCTGGTGTTAAATAGATCATTAGACCCTTTCTTGGAAGATTACATTGAATTAAATGATCTAAATGAACCATTTGAACTTAGGAGAAATCAAAGAGATGATTTGATGCTCACCATTGAGGAAGGTGAGGTAATTGAGGAATTTAGAACTAGGGATGATGAACTTGATACTGAAATAGATGATTACCCTAGTTATTGTGACTCTGATAAGAAGATCCATATAGATTGTGCCCCACCAACTTAATGATTTCGTGGCATATAGGATATTAAATTTTACACGCTCAACTTCTTCTCGTTATTTATAACATCAATGATGTACAAAAAGTTCATAATCTATAATGAAAAATATGATGGTGTACAAAGGGATAATGATTATGACCCTTAATGAATGTGCCTATTTTTATTAGAACCTTTTCTGTTGTGACTGACTTTGCAGTTTTGGAAGATATGGATGCTTATCGTGATAAAGGAATGGGCGATGTTATTGTCGGCGAACCATTTTTAAGAGAAGTTGGAATTAAAACAAAACGGTTCGAGGGGATAATTACCCTTTAGAAAAGTGATGATGAATTAACTTATCAAATGGTGCGATCACATCCAGGTTTTTAAACCGCCACCACTAATATCAAATGCAACAAAACCCCACCATTATTGAAGATAAGTGAGAAAGACGAGAAGAATGGAATCTCGCATACATACCAAAAGCTTAAGGGGTTCTACAAAGGATCTTTGAATCTAGGACCCGATTACATTCAAAATGCAAATACGGAAGAATGGCTTACACGCGGGCACATTAGCGTGCATGAAATGGAATGAAAAAGAAGCTGAAGAAAAGTCTAACTTAAAGACTTCACTGTAAACAAAAGTGCTTCCTGGGAAGACACCCGAGGTTATTAATTTTATATCGAGTCTGTCTTCTCCCAGATAATCAATACGGGTAATCTGCTCCATACCATACTGCGATATTGATTGTCTGGAATGTTATCAGTCTTAATATTTTATTGCACTTTAAAAAACCATTATTGTCCGTTCTGAATACGAAGTATTTCCACTAACTCTGATACGAGAAAGCGGCCGTATCACCAAAACTGACAAACAATGTATTTTGTTTAGTTTAGTTTAAATTAACCGTAAGTACCAAGATAGGAATGCACGAACATGGATTTTTCCTATATTCTAAATCAGGACCTCGTGAACAAAAAATCGAACGAAGTTGGTGGAATACATCTTTTACAGGGAATTCCTGTGTATTGTGCTATTCGTGCTAGGATTCAGACGCTTTTCCAGCACACAATCTCTCTCATAACACAACGTGGAGAATCTACCGAGCAAATAAGGAAGGGAGTTTTCTCATTCTAAAATCTTTTGTAAATTCCCGATTTCATGTTTTATATCTTGCATTAACGAGGATGTTGTATAATTCAAGTGAGGAGATGGAATTAGAAAATTTACTTGTCTTAGTTTTCACATTAAAACGCTTAAATTATGCTCAAATTTAAAAAAAATTCAAGCATACTTTTGTGAAATTATATGTTACATAACCCGCACACAATAACCCTTGTTAGATATTGTGAGGATTTAACCTTATCTGTTTCCAAATGTTTACCCAAATTCCATAAAATAATGAGTGTGCCGGTGATGTTTGTTACGGACTTTAGAACTTGGCTTGGTATATCTATTCGAGATCACAATAATAAGTATTATGGATTTAATTGGAGTAACTTGTTTAAATTGGTAAATTTAGGATTACACCCAAATCATCTTTACATATTGCTTATTAACTAACTACACCGGTTAGTTAACCTCCAGTTTAAACCCCTTTCCACTCTCATCTTTAGAGTGAAGATCCACTAGAAATAAACCCTAGAAGCCGAAATCCTTTAGGAATTACACCAACTATATGTTTCGTTACACCTTACCAACCTTAAACCTACCTCTGTTAGATTTAATTAAGATTTATATCAAGTTGCTTAGGGTTGCTTAAACCCCGTTGAGCTAAAAGTTGTATTCTGAGTCTTGTGCCAGTTTCTATCTTTGGTGCGGTTAAAAATTTGCACATTGCAAATGGGAATGTATATTAGTAGTCAAAACTCATGTGATTTAACTACCGTCACAATTAATGGTGAATCTGAAGAACGAAGAACTAACGAAGGAATTATCCGGAATTATTATGATCGTGAAGATGGTAAAACTACACCGAGATTTAAAGTATAGTTAGCAAAAAAAAAGAGAAAATACAACAAAAAGAGAGAGAAAGAAAGTTTGAAGACAATCGTTTCGCAACTACCGAAGGAATTACACGAAGGATCGATTATTCATTTACACGTCTAAAAAAATCAACGATGTAAAGTATTGTACAAAGTGGAAGATATCGCCACTTGCCTTGTAGAGTATGTAAAGTTTTGGGATGATTGGGAAGTTGACCGTTACGAGAACGCCAACTTAGGTTTTCTTAAACAACAAAAAGCTATTAAGAAGCTTATGTTGTTTAAGTATAAAACAGCTTAATATGAGTTTAAATAAGAACTTTTGGAAACTTAACCAAGACTTGAAAACAATAAGAGCTTAACAACAGGTTTTAAAACATAAAATTCCTCAAACTTTCATTAAACTTAAAAATATTACAAGACTTGAAAATTTTAAAAGACAATAAGTAAAACATAAAGTAAAATAAGATGAAAATTAACTAGGTGCCCCATATGGGCTTACAAGGTCCTATTTATATAAAAGCTAAGAAGGTTCTAGAATGTGTGTTTCTTTTGTGAGACATAAGGCAGCTATGCTTCTTGTGTGAGTAGCTCATACTCTTCATCTCAGCCATCAATCTTGAGTGGTGCCCAAGCCTTTAAATCATAGCCATTAAATTTTTGTCTTCATTTCTTGCCTAATGAGCTTGCAAGGGATTGCCAAGGTGTCATTTGTTGTATTATGAGTGGGGTTTGATAGAAATTAATCGGGTTTTGTTTGTATTTGCAGGAGAAGTGAAAATGATGGATGAATAGTGCCAAAAAGGGTTTGGCGGGAAATGAAGAGGATATACAATGTTTTGATTTGGTGCAGGGTAAAGGTTTGGGGAAATGGAAAAAATGGCCCCTCATGTTGTATGTTTTCTTTACACCCAATTCCCTTTTGTGTTATAAAGTATAAGACTTGGCAGTTAAGACCTGATGTTATAAGGGTTGTTTTTACACGTATGGTCCTTGTGATATAGAACTTAACAGCCGTTTGTTGTTAGGCTGTTAAGTGTTAATAGTAAAGGGGTTTGGGCCAAGGATTGGGCCAGTATGTATTTAGAAAGGGTTTGGGCCTTTTGCTTGTATAAGTCTTCATATAATACACTAATGGGCTGACCCGACCCATTAGATGGGTACGGGTGGGCCCATTAAGTATTTTTTCGGTTTCGGCTCCGTCTTTGACTTTGACTTTGTCAGGGTTGACTTTTTGGTTGACTTTTTACTTTAACTTTTTGACTTCTCACGCTCTTTCCATTCCGTGCCCAGTTTTGTCTGTTTTGGCTTGATTTTTCGTCCTTTTGTCGGATATTCGTTTCCTACACAATATAAGTGAAAACATACAAATACAATGTACTTTTTGTACGTTTTTGGTCATTTAACTCCATTTTTAATGGAAAATGGTATGTGTAATTAAGCACATACCAGGTTGTTGTTTTTTATCAATGATCAAGATGTTGTAAATAGTTGTGTCTTTATCATGGTAACGGTCGGGAAAAAAGTGTCTAGCAACTTGTACTTTAGGCTTAATCTATTTGTTTCTTGATTTTTTATTTGACAACAATTTACTTCCCTCTCACCTAATGATTAACCATGGGTTTTACGCGAATGAGGATGTGATCGAGCGTGCATGTCTACTCCGTCGTAACGGCCATGTATGCATATCTCGGCTGCCTTGTTAGTTTATTACTATTGGTGAAAGTTAGAATATTCCCACCCTATATCATTATTCATCCTAACCGTTGGTTAAATTCGAATGGGGATGTGATCGAACACACATGTCTATTCTATTGTTACGGCCATGTATGTGTGCTTCAGCTGCCTTGTTGGAGTGGTACTTCTGGTGAAAGATTATAGAATGATCAACCGTAAGCCTTTCCATACAAAAAACCATATTTACCTTTATAAACTTGTTACTCCTTGGATTTAAGCTCCAGAATGCGCGCCTTTTGCTAACTTTCACCAATTACTCCATAATTACTACAATTCTCAAATATAAACGATTAAGTAACAATAACTATACAAAATGGGTTAATAACATGGGATAAATGATGCTATAAAATAGATGTTATTTGATGTCATCACCTATGATATCATTTCACTAACATAACCATGCGATTCATATGAAGAAGATAAGAGAGGAGAAGTTTAGAGAGAGAAAGTAGAGAGAGAAAGAGATATGGTTGATTTCTAGCAAATGTGAAAATTACAAATGAGAACCAACACCCTTCACCTTGTATGGTGAAGGGTATTTATAGTACAAGAGGTAGTTTGAACCCTAGTTGGTTCGACTAGACTCTATGAGCCGTTTACATGGGCTTTAGCCCGACACTAAGGCCCAATTAACTTAGAAGACATTCCCGTAAACTACGTTTTTCTATACAAGGCTCAGGAATAATAATGACCATCACTTTACATAAAAATACGGCTAACAATCTCCCCTTAAGGGGTGGTCATTGAATTATGGATCACTTCTTGTGACGTCTTGAGTCTTGGAGCCTTGTGTTCTTAGGAATTCTTTTGAAGATCATTTTACATGCTTGTGATCTTGGATCTTGATCTTTAACTTGATATCTTCTGACAAAATTCTTATATCGCGGTCTTTGGCCTTTATTTATCTTGACTCATGAGATCTTTAAATCTTTATCCTTGAATCTTTATGCCGCCTTGCGATCTTGTATCTCCACCCTCATCCTCAAGGTCTTCAAAGCTTGCTAACAATCTCTGTCCACATTTTCTTTGACATGATTACTTGTACCACATAATGGAAGGAGTAGTACTTGATCTATTTGAAAGATATATATTTGTTATTGCTTGGCAGTCTTGTCGATTATGTTCTTTTGAGGAAGTGCTTGTACATCAGAGATTGTGGAAGACTTTGACACATGTACTTGAGCTTTCATCATGTATTTATCTTTGTCGATTGAGCATGAGGTGGTGAATCTTAACTCAGCTGGAATAAGGTTGTAACGCCGTCACTTATACCTGAAAAATTATGTTAGTGACATTTGAACAACACGGTTCAAGCCTCGCTCCTCAATGTCAAAGAATGATGTTTGAACAACTCAGTTCAAGCTTTGCACCACAACGTCAACAAAAGTTCCTTCAGTAGATATGATAGTCATGACGTCAATGATAGAGTTGGAAAGTTTATTCGGTCATTTGTTCGACGAATAATTCAAATGGAGAAAATCAAGTTGTTTCAAAGTCTTTCGATGTTACTATTGCTGATGCATCAGATAAACGTCAACAACAACCAGATTCAACTTCATCTATATCAACGCTAGCAACAACTGTCTCTGCTGATGGAAACTTCGACTTGTAAATATTTTTGATTTTTCTCTTTATTTTGATTTATAAATATTTTTGAAAAAGAAAATACAAAATTATAAAACCTATAAAAGCAAAATATAAAATCAGAAAACTTTAAAAATACCAAAAATAATCTTCTCCGACATGTCTCTCGACAATCGATAACATTTACGCACCTAGAAATGTTGATTAATATTGACACGTGTGTGTAAATGAAGTTCGAGCGAGAGTTTCAAAAAGTTTCAAAACATGTCTCTTCAAATTTTCTCTACGACTTCTAAGTAAATGTCAGCTTAGGAATCGGTCTCCAAAGAAAGGAAAATGTTCATTTATGTACATTTATCCTAAACAACGAGAAGATCACATCTTCTCGGTCTTGAGCATTATCATATAAACATTCAATGTTTTATATACTAAAGAGAATCACTAAGGAAATGATAATTAATGAGATAAATCAAAAATTATTTTCCTGTTGAGCATAATTTTTCAAGATATTTTTAAAAAGAAAATTCAAATTCTTTCAAAATTGTGTACTCAACATGTACTTTTGTTCTCCTAAAATTTAGTTAGACTCATATGAATTACCGATTTTCATCAAAAAGAAATTTCAAAATCTTTCAAAATTGTGTGCTCAACAAACTCACACTCTAAAGTTTCACTCTATTCTATTATTGAGGGGGAGTATAATAATTAGTTCATTCGGCATGCATTCCTATTCTCCCATTGCTTGGTTATTCTAAAAGTGCATCAACGTACATTAACTTGTATTTTAATTCACTTGATAAATCAAAAATTGTCACCACATATGCAAATTTTGAGGGGGAGAATAGTGATTAAAATATGATCAATACGGCTTAATAAAGGATAAGATCTCTTGATTATAAGTGCGTTCCCAACCTCGCATGTGCAAAACTCTTTCATAATATGATGCATATGTGTAAGGGGAGCTTTTTGGTGATATAGAAAACTCTCAATGTGTTATAAATGATTTCCCAAACACGTTGATTAATTTTTCAATGGTTTTATGGCTATTATGGAAATACCAAAGACCGACCAACTGTTGCTTCTTACGATGTTATAAGGCGGGTAAGGATATGTAATTTTTTGTTCCATGATCCAGCCAAAACTAGAGGGATCTACCCAGGGACACTTCATTAGATAGAATAGAAGTCCTTAGGTATGATTGAAAAAAGGAGTAAAGTAAGATTGGGAAGAATGTTATCCAAGGCATGAGTTATCACCGGAACAAACCCAACATGGTGATAATGAGGACGCGTTGGAATAACATTGAAGGGGTTGAAGAATGAAAAAGAATTGTAAGGATAAAGGGTGTAAAGAAAGAAGTCCTCCATACAACCTTAGGCAGAAACCGGGTCAATGCATAATCTATCGGTAATCACAAAGATGATTCTGGTATTGAAGACAAGTCATCATGGACCCAGTGATCCAATGCACAACCCTCCGAACATAAAATAGAACTTGTATTATGAGTGTGAATAATGAAAAACCAACCACCTCTCCAAGGCATGGAAAGGTGTATTTATACTACTATTTTGGCCGGCCATGGGAGCTTTGTGGGCTTTCCATGGGCCTTTTGGCCCTATTAGATTACTAAACATTATATTGACTAACTACGGGATTTGACTTACTATTATTGGAAGTGATCGATACTTTTTGTGTTTCTAACAATCTCTACCTAAGTGATCTTCGCGTTCCTATGTGAACTCAAGACCTCTCCTGGAGTTCCATCGAACCTTGACTAGTGGAATGCAGCTTTGATTCAACCGTTTAACTTCATGGTCCATGATTTCTACCGGCTCCTTGACAAATTAAAGCTTGTCATCAAAGTGAAGTCCCATAGCCAACGGTATCGTTATCTATGGTTCATCGGCATATCACTTTTTCAATTTGGATACATGGAACGTATTCTGTACCCTGCTCAACTCTTGCGGAAGCTCAAGCTTGTATGCAACGGATCCAACCTTTTCCAATACATTGAATGGTCCAACGTAAATAGGGTTCAACTTCCCTCGTTTGCTAAAATGTATGACCCCTTTCTAAGGTGAAACTTTAAGCATAACTTTATCCCCAACCTAAAATTTCATTGGCTTACACTTTAGATCCGCGTAACTCTTTTGTCGATCGCGAGCAGCTTGCATTCTCTACTTGATTTGAACGATCTTCTTAGATGTTTCTTGCACTATTTCTTGACCAATGAGTTGAACTTCTCCAATCTCGGCCCAACAAACGGGTGAACGACACTTTCGACCGTAAAGTGCTTCAAATGGTGCAGCCTTAATGCTAGCATGATAGCTATTGTTATATGAGAACTTGACTAATGGAAAATGGTTTACACCCAACACCCTTTCCAAAGACGAATGCATAAGCACGCAACAATATCTCAAGAGTTGATATAGTTCTCTCTTCGCTTTGCCCTCTGATTGTGGAAGGTACTCAATTACTCAATATCCAGACTAGTACCTAAAGCATTCTGAAGTGGCCTCTAGAAATTTGATGTGAAACTAGGGTCACGATCACAAATGATTAAAAGAGGCATTCCATGCCTCGTGACAACCTCCTTTAGGTATATTCTTGCAAGTTTATCCATAGGATCAGTCTCTCTCATTGGTACGAAGATTGTGGACTTAGTGAGTTGGTCAACAATCACCCAAATAGTGTCGTAGCCTTGTGACGACTTAGGACGCTTCATGACAAAATCCATAGTGATATTGTCCCACTTGCCATTTAGGGATATCGGGATGAAACCAACAATCCTGATGGCCTTTGATGTTCTGCCTTGACCTTGGCACAAGTCAAACATTTGCTAACATAGGTAGCGATGTTTGCCTTCATATTGGGCCACCAATATAGCTTTTTCATGTCTTAGATACATCTTTCAATACCCATGGATAGAAAACTTTTGACTTGTGGGGACTCGTGCATGATCACAGTCCTCAAATCACCATAACATGGCAACCAACTCCTGCCATTTAAGCATAGAGTTCCATCCGACGTTTTCCAACTTTTTCCCTCCTTAAGCTTCTCCCGATCTAGAATTTCAACCAATACATGCCTTCAACTATCTCCCGTTCTTGATGTTCTCTATTTTCCCACAATTAGTTTGATCATCCAAAATTTGTTTTGGGAAGATTCTAACCTAAGTCATGACTAAGAGCTCGAACCCTAAATGTGGCGGCATCTCGTTCCAATCCTTGCTCAGGGCGTCACGACAACATTTTCTTTCCCTGGGTGATAACGAATCTCGCAATCGTAATAACTACAGCAATTCACCAACTACGGCTGCCTCATATAGTTTAGCTCATTTGATATGAATGTGTTGTATACTCTTGTGATCCGTGAACACCGTACAATTGGTTCAGTACAAATAGTGTCTCTAGAGTTTCAGAGAAAACACTACCGCTTCAAGTTCCAAATCATGAGTCGTATAGTTCTTCTCATGAATTTTTAGTTGGCGTGATGCATAAGCAATCACCTTCTCTCTTTGCATCAACACAGCGCCTAAACCTTTGATCGAAGCATCGCAGTATACGATAAAATATTCGCTTCTTTCAGGTAAAGCTAGAATTGGTGCACTACACAACTTCTTCTTCAACAATTAGAACGCTGTTTCTTGTGTGTCACCCCACTCAAACTTGACCTTCTTCTGAGTGAGCTTGTTCATTGGTTTGGCAATCTTCAAAAATCCTTCGATGAATCTTCGATAATACCCAGCAAGACCTAAAAATTAACAAATCTCCATTGGTGACTTAGGAGATGCCCAATCTTTAATGGATTCGATCTTGGCAGGGTCCACGTGAATACCCTGGCTGTCAATCACGTGACCGAGGAACTGTATGTTAGGAATCCAAAATTCACACTTGGAAAATTTGGCATACAACTCCTCTTTCTTAAGCAACTCTAAGATTAACTTAAGGTGCCCTTCGTATTCTTGCTTATTCTTTGAATATATCAGAATATCATCAATAAAGACAATTACAAATTTATCCAGATATGGTTTGCACACCCGATTCATAAGGTCTATGAACACGGCAGGTGCGTTTGTCAAACCAAATGGCACAACTTGAAAGTCATAATGGCCGTAACGAGTTCTGAAAGCGGTTTTCGGAATGTCTTCCTCTCGAACCCTCAGTTGGTGATAACCTGACCATAAGTCAATCTTCGAGTAGACACTCAACCCTTGAAGCTGATCAAATAGATCATCAATTCTTGAGAGCGGATAACGGTTCTTCACCGTCAGTTTATTCAATTCTCGGTAATCAATGCACATTCGAAACGATCCATCCGTCTTCTTGACAAACAAGACCGGACCTCCCCAGGGTGAGGAAATAGGTCTTATAAAGCCTTTGTCAGATAGTTCTTTTAGTTGCTTCGATAACTCTTTCATTTCAGAAGGTGTCAACCGATAAGGTGCCCGAGCTACGGGTGCAGCACCAGGTTTCAAATAAATTTGAAATTCCACTTGTCGAGTCAGAGGAAGACCTGGCAAGTCCTCAGGGAATACATCAGGAAAATCTCGAACGATTGGTACGTCCTCAAGTCGCTTCTTCTCTGACTTGTCTTCCGTCTCCTTTGTATTAATGTTTGCCAAAAAGACTGGACATCCTTTTAGTATGTATTCTTGTGTTTTGGTGTACAAGATAATGTGCAGGCGAGCCTTGTGTCCTTGGTTGCTTTCGTCACCATGAACAATTAATGTTTCATTTCCCCAGGGGATACGAACGATCTTCTCGGCACACACAATGATTGCTTGATACTTTACCAACCAATCCATACCAATTATAGCGTCGAAACTACCAAGTTCTACGGGCATTAAGTCTATGTTGAATGGGTGGTTTAAGAGGTTTAATGTACAACCCCTAAGGATAGTGTTTAACCCAATTATTCTCCCGTCGGCTAGTTCAACGTCATAATAGTGATCTAGGGCAGTTGGAGTAATAGCAATTTGGGAGCTAAATGCAGTAGATACAAAACTCCTATCGGCACCCGTATCGAATAAGATAGAAGCATAGCGGTTGTTTAGAAGGAACGTACCCGTCACGACGTTGGCGTCTGGGTTTGTCCCTGCATGCCCTACCGCATACACCTTGGCTGGAGCATTGCCACCTCCAAATTGGTTACCACGGCTGTTGTTTTTCTTTAGCTTTGGACATTCCCTCTTGAAGTATCCTTGGGCTCCACACTCAAAACAAGTAGGATTCTGACCCGACCCAGTGTGCCTCTGATTTTTAGTATTATTGGCACTTGCCGTACTCCTACAGTCACGGGCAAAATGACCAACTTTGTTACATTTGTAGCATTTAGGAGCACACGGACCATCGTGGTGATAATTGCATTTTGAGCATATGGGTTTAGATCCCCCATATTGTTTCTTCTTAACAGTCCCTGCAACATAAGCCCTGTCGGTGTTCTGCCTCTTGTTTTGGTGTTGTTCTTGTGGTTGTTGGTTATTATCTTGCTTTCTCTTGTTCTCTGTTTGACGGTCAACAAAAGTGGCGGAATTCTTCTTATCCATTTACTTGAATTGCACATTTCATTGCCTCTTGCATTAGTTTAGGCTTGTGGATGAGTGCTACTACACTTCCAAGTGGAATCATGTTCCGGAGTATAAGCCACCGAGACATATTTCTCAATCTTTTTAGATTTTCAGGAAAACATTCTCTACCACACAGTCAGTTGCCATGTTTCCTGAAAACTTGGTTTAGTTACCCTATCGTACATCGCGATACCTTTCATTTTCTCCATTCCCAATCGTTCAATTTGAGGTTTCATTAATCTCGATACCTTTGGCATATAGGGTGTATTTGTCAGTCATTTTTTTCAGTTCAAGTCCACGTCATTGCATAAGCAATGTCATTACCAACGTCCAACGTGGGAGTTCCACACACGTTAGTGAGCATTTCCAAAAAGGAGTAACAAGTGAGAGAACTTAATTTGGTTTTCCACAGAAACAGTGCTTATGCGGAACACAGTTTCATATATTCTGTTTCACTGTGTGGCATGCGACAACTCCTGTTCTGGTGCCTTTGAAATTTTAGAGGTTGGCACTTACATGAAGTCTGGGTGTAGTGCACTTCACGACGTGGCACGCTCGTATTTCTGCACAATGTTCATGATTGTGCTGTCGTATACGCCATGTGCGTGTTGGCAGCTAGTGCTGGACCAAATCGTACATGTAAAGCCTTGCGTCGTAGTCATATGCATGAGTTGGGATTTAGTACAGTGGTAGGGGTGGGTAGGCTGTTAGCTGGCCGGTTGGGGTTTCTTGGGTTTTAACCGAGGAGAGGTACAGTCGTGGGGGTGCCATTTTCTTCAATCACAAGAAAATGATAATTGTACCGTTTGAGTTCATAAATCTAAACCTTGACTCAGGTAATTTACCCAATAAGTAAAATGAGATCACTACACAGTATATGCACAAATGTTGAATTAAAAAGTTAATTAGTGGTGTAGCTAAAGGTCCATTCATTATAATAAAATTCTATTACCAAACATGAGTAATACCTCCGATCATATAAAGATAATATGGGTTGAATTACAATTTCATGATTGGTGGTAAGTGATAATTAAGGATCACATCGATTAGGTTAACTTGATATATAGATGTATACATACCTATAGCCATACCTGAGGGGGGGCTCCCCCGGGAACGGGTGGTGGGATTGTTACCCGTTAATACTTAGTTGGTGTACAAAATAAACTAGCCATAAACAGTGATCTAAGAACTGAGGAAACGGTATACCAATCTCGGTGGGTGAAATCTGGCATGTTGCAGGACCTTTGGCGGAGGGGGTGCCATGGGCTATCATACTGCGAAAATCGGTCATCTGTCGGAGGTTTTGGATGAGTCTCTTTTTCAGCACTTCAGTGCCTCTTAGTAACTAGCTTTGCCTATCCTGAGGATTGCCGCATGCATCTCGGGAATCGTGTATCTGTCTCTTACGGTCCCGTTGACTGATAACTCTCTTAAGATCTCTAAGATGCTGGAGCTAAACACTGGTCTGGTACGTAGCGGACCCCGTAACCTTCATGCTCGATGCTAAGGTCTACGCACGTATCTAATGGATCGTCCCCAAAGCACTCTTCGGGGGGACATCCTAAGCCTCAGTGCTCCTGAGGCTTGCAGTTACATGCACATGGGACGACGCACTATCCCTATAAAATAAAAAAGTTTGAGCATTACCTGCCTATCAGCTGGTCGCCTAGTAGGATCATCATCCAACCTCGTATAAACTCGTCTAGTTTTTTTGGTCCCGCCATAACCTAGTCTCAAACTCGAGTCATCCTCGTGCTATACTCTACCACATTGGAACTACTAGTGTCCCATGCGATGAATCAACTATATCTTCCGTGAAAGATGTCGTGTGATCCTATCCTACTTATCTCTACCATAGGTTCACGCACCTGATTCGACCTTTCCTGATGGTGGCGTACTCAAAACCATAGGCTCTACCTGTGGAAGCCTCTTAGGCGAGTTGGACATTGATTGGGCACTGTTGCAGCAGTAGCATGCAAGACGTGGAGCTGGAGATAAATAAATTAAGGAATTAAATAAAATAGAATAAATCTGGGCATGATCTATTCAGAATGATTATGGCTCTACCGACCTCGTATCTAGAGTTGACCAAGAGCCATGTGGGTATTCCTTAACTCCTCTTTCATGGAAAGAGTCTCTAGTAGGTACACCTCGGTAGGTCTGGTAACTGCTATACTACGGTCAATGGAGTAGAGTGTAATTCCAATGGGTGTGTTGGCCTTGGTTTGATGGTGTTGTGCATCTGAGTCTGTGTGGGAGGGAGTATGTGGTGGTGGATAAATGGTTAGTGTTTGGGAAGTAAGATGCTAGCCTTCGGAATCTCAGCGATCATCGTAGCTGACGAAGTACCCACGAACGAATAGGACTGAAGGGTAGTTTATGATGGAGATAACACAGGTACTGGTGATGGATACTGAGATAGTGGGTGTAAAGGAATCTGAGGTATGTTGGTGGTGATACTGGGGTCTTAGTGGTGGTGTGGGATAGACCATGAGGTATGGGTGGTATAGATGGGCAGAGTTGGTGATTGTATACGGGGAAGGGTAGATGGTGGAGAAGGTATCTGGAGAAAAGTAGAGGTGGTGATGGTCAATGGGGGGAGTAGCAATGATGTTGGTGGAAGGAGATATAGCGAGAAGTCTTGAGGCTAACCTCTGTTCAGACAGATACTGGGGTGTATGGTACTGGTGCTGGAATAGAATCCTAGTTGGAAAAGCGATGTGCAGGGTGGTGGTATTTAGTAATTTGTGGTTGTAGGTGTAGGACCGACAGACGCGATTCATACTCTCAAAAGGCTATGTCTACTCCGAAGTTTAGGGCAACCTGATCGGCAGAATGGTAAAGCTACAGGGGTGTAGAGTCAGCAGGTGTTGGGTGGATCTCCTAGTCTCAATTCTGACTAGCACGGAAGACGTGGGGGCTTCATGCTTAGCATGACGATGAGATGCCGCGGTTGAACTCTTACGCGGCCTTCATCGTGGATGGACTTCTCCTGAAGTTGGATAGGTTAATCGACAGGATCCTCCTCAGGAGTTCAGACTCACGATCTTTTCTGTGCAGGTGGGTGTGATTGAGGCTATACCCATGATCAAAAGCAGCAGTGGCTGAAAAATGTGGCTGCTACTCTGCGGAAATCACCTAGTATCCGCAGGCGTAATTTAGGGAGGACATTTACGGGGCGCTGTTGGGACCAAATTAGTAGGTTGGGGGAGTAGGGAGGGGTGGAGAATCGGGGATAAACTCAGGTAGTAGTATGGTTAGTGGGCGGTGAATGTAAGGCGACCTTGCCAAACATAACGGGTGCATCTTATGAGCTTCCAGGAAAGTCTCTCATGCTAGGTTCCAACAAATCCTGGTGATCCAATGTTGATAAGCCCTCAAACGGTAGTCTGGCACCTCTGATGTATGTAACATATGGATTCATCTGGAATGTCTGACATAGACTGTATTTGAAAATCCAAAAATAAGCGTATCTTTTATTAATATGTGAGATTCCTTATGTGAGTAGATATACATTTTATATCATAACCATGTATATCATTCATAGAATGCATCTAAGTCTAGTTCATAATGTATACAACTAGTGTGATTGTGTGTATATGTCCAGTGCTTAACCCCATTTGTATGATGTGTGTGAGAATGCATTGTGTGAAATTGGTTTATAGTCAGTGTGAAAATAAACATTTGGGAAGTGTGGTTCTCTTATAACCTGTCTTATACCAATCATGTAACGAAACCCTTTAAATTAGCTCGCAACAAGAAATATAGGGTCCTGGGCGGTGTCTATCGATCAATGGTCAATAATCGAACAAGATATATATATAGAAAGTCCCAAAAGTCGTTTAAAATGATACATTGGATATTTAACAATGTATTTGTTTTCTTATAACGGCCCGAAGCTTCACTTGTTCATTGTTCAATTTACAATGAGTTCTTTGCCCATAACTGTTTTATAATGTTTATGCGTCAAAATCTTTAATGCAATGATATCCCAATTCTAAAAAACATCATGGTATACAGTTGACTCTCGTGTCTCTAAGATTGGACCTCTATGAAAAAACATTGGTTAAAACGTCAACAATAATGTTGGTGAATTTCATAGGTAATAACAATAAACCTAGAAATTAAACAAATATACGGGGTGTGGGTGTATTTGGGATAAAGAATGGAGATATATATGTAGAACCACAAGATTTCCTTAGTGTCATGAGAATTGCAAACATGTAATGCAGTTGACTATCACGTCCAATTTTCTTGGTTCGTTTTTTCCCTCGCGTGTATTATGTTATTTGGCATTTTTTGGGGGAGATTTGAAACTCACAGTAGCTAACCGGGTGATAGGAGCTGTAGGAATTTAGTGTAATTTATGTGAAAAGTGACAAGTATCCGTCGTTTTTGAGTTCGATTTAGCTTCGACGCGTGAGAGTGTTCTTATTATGAATGGATATATAAGTTTAATTCATTCATTTTTTGATTTTTCGTTGGTTAGGAGCATTTTTTAGTTTTTTACGGTATATACCTTTTTACGTAGGCGTTCAGGTTGTAATAGTCGGACTTTGATAATACCCGTATTTAAAAGTAATTATGAGGCAAGTTTTACCCGTATTTACAAATTTTGGGGCAAGTAAACAACTCACCCCACTAATCTATCACCCCATAGGGGCGGAGCAACCAAGGGACTAGGTGTCCCCTTGGTATTGAGCCTTGCCATAACTTATTACACTTGGCATTTTGTCTAAACTCATATAAACCTAGCTTTGACTAACTAGTACACACACAAGTCATATTATCACTCAAAAATCTGCATTTTGCTCTCTCCCTCTCACCCTTTGACGCCACATATCACACCAACACACACCAAATCCATAAAATTTTGAAGATCAAACAACAAGAACACTAGTGAATATGACTACCTAGTGTAATCCCTATATTTTTGAGGTGATAAAAGAGGTTTTTCAAGAAGGTTTTTACACAAGTTGGGGCTGAAGTTATAAGGAGGTTTTTATAAGAGATTTGAGTAAAGAAAATGGTGGCCAAAAGTATTTTGGGTGGAGATTAAGCTTGGAGTTGAAGCCTTCATCAAGCTTGTTCTTATTTTGATCATTTGATCATTGTCTACACTTTTCTTGTGGTAAAATTTAATGAGTCTTGTTATGTTTTATTTTGATTTCCAAATGTATATGTATATGTATGATGTATGATGATCAAGGAATAAAAGTGTTAATGCATGCATAGATCTAGGTTAGATCTAACAAGAATGACCATTAAAACTAGTGATAAAGTATTTAAATTCATAGCTGTATCATTATGTGAACAGTAAGTTTTATAAAACTCAGTAGGTTTGAGGTTGGATTTGATATCATGAGGTCATAGATAAATCTCTTATGAACATTTGGCAAATTGGATGATTCCAAGAGAGTAAATAATGAATGAGTTATGGTCAAAACACTAAAACTAGTCAATTCTGGACCTTGCTGTACAGATTGTGTAAAACGTCATATTTACAAACTGAACCATTTAAAAAGTGAAAACTATGGGTTGTAGCTAAAGTCATGTAGATTCTAAATCAGTTGGATGGTCAACCAACTCTTTACGGTTTGTAAATGGCGTTAAAAATGGTGAAAGTGAAATTTCAGTCCGAAATTGTAACATGACCTTTATGTATAAAAGTAACCATAAGTATATTTATGACTAAAAGATAAACTAAAAGGGGTTTACATCTGTAAAGTGGACTTAAATATGAAGCCAAGCATATAAATATATAAATTATACTATTTATGGTTTATAAATTACAACTATTTTCGTAACACAAAAGTATACAAATTTTCCTAAAAACCCGAACTCTATATTATGTAAAATGGTTTTATGACTAAAACCCGAGGTGGTAGGACCCACTTCTTGGGAGTTTTAAAAGGCTAATAAACTGATAATAAAAGTATCCCGACCCTGAGAACCCGAAAACTTATAATAAAAGTTGTATACTAGCTAAAATGGACCCGTAAGGCCTTATTGGACCACTAGGCCCAATGAGACAAAATGGACTATATAGACTTAGCATTAGGCCCAACCCACTTGGACACTATAAATGGGCTAAGACCTGGTCTTAAAATAATAATATCCATAAAAGAGTTTAACGGAGTTGGTTAATGGGCTTAATGGGCTTTTTGGGCTAATATGGATAATACTAGTTGAAATTGCTAAAAGTGGTAAATTAAAAACATGTAAAAGCTTAAGTTTAAAATACTTACATCATATAAACTTGATCATCATGTTAACTACATGTATACATATATATTTACTTTATTTATGAGTTCTCGTTAATTATTACCGACTAGAAACCTAAGCCCCGTTACTAATTGTATAGGTCTTGGTTCATTGACTCGCCTACTCTCGAAGTTCTTATTCATATCGCTATTCTCTTCCGACATTACTAGTGAGTTCATAGCCTCGCATTTTAATACTTTAATTGTTTTATAAACCCACGAGGGGGATAACATGCTTGTTTTTAAAAATAGAACACAAGGGACCCAAATATATGCTAGTAGTCTTGATTATTATAAGTTAGCTTAACTCGCTAGATAAAAGACCCGCGGAAATCCTGAATTGTTAACTACCGGGTAATGGTAGACGCTTATACATGAAATAGTACTATTTGGAGGTTGCCACCTCCAATCCGTGACGACTGGCTATCGTCATGTGTCGGAGAATGACACCACGGATGCGTTGTATAGAGAGTAATATGCACTAATAGCGAGGGTATATAGTGGGCATTCTTTTAGATGGTAACATTCAATGTCATGAGGTTTATAATAACCCCCCTATAACTTTGTCTGATCCACATCGTTATGTCTTGATGATTTTGAGAAATGATACTTGTGTTCGGAATTTATTATATATACATAAACTCTATGGATTCACTCAACATTATTGTTGACTTTTTAGCATGTTTTATCTCAGGTCCTTGAAGGTAATTCGGTAATGAAGATTTTGGAGAAGCTAATGAAATAAATATTTTGAAGGCCCATTTAAAGAAAATCATTCAAAGAAAATATTTGAAAATGATGTATTAATTATGAAAACATTTAGGACCTATGTTGTGAAACTTTTTATTTCGAATGACTATATTTAAAAACGTCTCTTTTCGAGTCATTTTCTATGCTTGAGTTATTGTATTATGAAGTAGCACCCCAAATGACCCTTTCGGAGATATATAAAAAATGGGGGTGTTACAGATTGGTATCAAGAACTTAAGTTATAGAGAACAAAAGATTTTCAAAAAAAATGAACGAAAGGATTTTTTGAAATCTTTTAACTATAACTGTGCAAGCGAAATCTCCGAATTACCAATGGATAAGAATGAGAATGATTTATTTATCGATATATATATATATATATAAGTTATAATATGAAATTTTCATTTATTTGAATATAAATGTTAATTATGTAATAATTTAATACTAATACGAGATATTTATACGATGCAGATTGTAACCGTAATCATCTTAACGAGCCGAATTAAGCTATTCCCGAAGTGAACCCAGTTGTTCCCGAGCCAAACCAAGTTGTGGATATCCATGATCCCAACGAAATGGTTGACATTCCCGATGATATTGATTTGGTTGATTATAACGAAGAATATCCTGAAGAAGATCCCGAGGAGGATCCCGAGGAAGATGTTGGTATTGAGCTCGAGGATGATGCTGAGTTGATATTTTCTTATGAGGTGGAGGGTGACAAAACCCGGCCACCTGGAGATGTGTCATCCGATTTTGAGTCAAAGGACGAGGAGGTCGATGTTGCACCCGAGGCTACTGCTGGGACTATTACCCAAAAACCTTATGCTATTCGCGACTTTCCGAGGGGCTTATTTGAAGTAGGAGAGTCATCTTCTGCTCGTGACTCATCTCATGTTGAGGGATTAGCACCGTGGGCCTTAAGGCGTGATTTAGAGGCATCACATGCACGAGCTAGAGTCATGGAGGCTGAGTTGGGAATGTGCCAAACTGA
>BQNB010085683.1:0-28402 GCA_026074375.1 Tanacetum coccineum
GTTTTTAACTGTTCAAAGCACTTTTCTTAATTTTTTTAGATTTTTATAAAATAGTTTAATATTTTTTATAATATTTTTAGATAAAAACTATTTTTAATTTATAATAAATAAAATAAAAATCAAAAAAATATAATTCTTTTTTCTAAAATTATTTTTAATCATTTAGGACCTTTAGAAATTAAATTTTCATTTTTAGGATTAAAATTTGGTAATTTAGGTTTTTAAGGCTCGGGTTTAGGATCCCGTTATCGTTTTCGTGTCTCATCCTTAATTGCTTTCGTTTTTAGCTTGCCTTTATTTGTTTTTGCATGTTATTTGTAGAAATAGAATCCAAATCAAAGTTTGATCATTCAATAAGTCGATCACGATCTTAACCTCGATTTTCAATTCACGTCTCGTCGGGATACGACTCGGGAAGGTTTTGAATTTTACTTTAGATAAAAGTAATCTTCCTTCTTAAAAAAACCTTTTGAAATACTTCTCTTATACTATAATTTGGTATTTGGTATTTTAGTTATATATATATATATATATATATATATATATATATATACACTAAGGAACCAAATCACGTGTATTCATTATTTTTTTTGTATATCTATTCCTTCCCCCTTGTTGGTTTCGATACCTCCGAATCAGCAAAACCTAGTACACACTTATACTCAAGATCGTGTTTGTAGAATAAATAAGCTTAGATCTATCCAATGAGAATAAACTTCAAGGCATTTAAAACTATGTAATTATTTTCAAACATTCCTAAGTCTTTTACAACAATGAGGTGTTTGCAATATTGGTCGAATGTAGTTTAAAGCCTGAATTCACTAAGTCTCAAAGTGAAAAAATGTCCTTAAAGTTTAAAACAAATGACATCTAAAGCTCTTGTAGTTAATATAAATTAACTCCCTTTGAAATTGTTATCCGTCATTATCAAAAACTTTATTCGTTTATTCCGTGACTTATTTTGAAAGACCGTTTTAAACGATTATTTGTTGACACATTCTCCCTCTCAAATAATGACCCATTTTCTATTGAAAGAGCTGTTGTCATTGTTTGAGTGGTCGAATTGTCTTTGAAAATCTTTTTGTGATTACTGAAAATACTGATTCATTATAAAGACAACTTTTTATCAATAAAAATAAGATTTCTCTTATTGATAGAACTTAAAAACGTGATAATTCTTGGATCGTTTATAGCTCGAGGTTGTTTAGACCTCATCTAGGATGAATAACAAAGATAATAACATGCAGCGGAATAAGAACAAATCAATGTTATTCTAATAAGGTTTTTCATCATTATCTTTCATGATACAATGACTACTACAAGCTCCAATTCTACACGATCAACTGTAGAATGGTTACCTAATCTAACAGGATCAATGAAACATTAATCTAGGGGCTAAAACATAACCAATCTAGGCGTCTACATTAGAGAACTCATGCCTAGACATACACACACTTTTCTGGTGTTTACATTTTGACACACCTAAAACTACATGCCTGGGACCTCGTTTTATAACATAAGGAGTCCAGGTTTACAAAAAATAAGAATTAGAAAACAAATAAATCTTTTAAACTTGAAGCTTTATCTTCTAAATCTTCTATCTAAATAAGGAGATCTTCTAGAATCTTCAAAATCTTCCATCTTTTGAAGAATTCCAGCTTTGCGTTTAAGTCCTTTTGTTTCATTCTTTTATTCACTTTGTCTCATCAAATCAAGAATCCCAACAATCTTCCCCTATTTGATGATGACAAAACAAACAAAGTCGTGTACGAACTTCATCATAAAGCCAAAGCTTCCCCTGAAGTTGAGATGTAATCATCTCCCTGAATGAAACAAAATCTTCTTAATTCAGACTTCCTTTGTAACATGCCACACCAAGGATCTATAAGTTGCAACCTGTTAATATTTCTTCCCCTTTTTGTCATAATCCAATAGGGGACTTATGAATGTAAGCAACTTTGATTTCAACCACTTCAAACCAATATCACACTACTAACCCAAACTTTCCAATGACTTGAATTACCCTCCATGACGCATAATAAGAATAATGAATCCAAGCAGTAGAAATCTAAACTAGCAGTAGTAATAATGACTAGCAGTAGTAAAAACCTTCACCTCGATGATGCATGTAAATGGTTAAACATTTTAACAATAAGCTTCCCCTGAAACCCATATGTTAACCATTTCTTGAATCTTATTCTGTAAAGCTCTATGTAATGATCACTGATGAAGAAACTAAGTATAACGAAACTTGCAAGTAGATGTAGAATTACCTACTTGTTAGTCTTATTCTTGTACTATCACGTGACTTCGAACTTATAAATTTTTCTATATAATTATTAAGTAGATCGCTACCTCTGTCAATATATTATCATCTTCTATGTGACACATAACAAAGTGATAGCAAAATGTAGAGCTTGAGAACCATAGAGGAAAATCTCAAACCTTTGCTATATTTTTGACAAGTATTTGTTATAAATTTGTATGCACGATAAAGTTATCTTCAAAGTGTAAAACCCACTTTAAGATAATGATAAGAACACACATCCGCGAAAAATACCCCACTTCAATTCAATAAATGATAAAATAATTTTTCTTCGTAATCAATTGTAGCAAAGAATCCAAATACGAGCCTTTTTAGAACATTTAAAACTAAAACCAAAAAATGTTTGCTTCCCTTAAATGATGCATTTTGTTCTTTCCGAGATCATACCATGTGTGTGAAAAACTAGCAGTTGAAAAACTCTTTAATAGTGTATTAACTTTAGACCACAATGCTAGCAGTACAAACTCTTGTTACTATTGTTCTTCTTAAAACTAGCAGCACTAACCTTCTTGGTGAGTACTAAGTAAACAGAGAGTAGTAATACTCTTCTAGCAGCACTAATACACAATTGACAATATTAACTTTTCAATACGATGCCAATAATAATAGTAGTAACTCTATGATTCAACCTAAGCAGCAGTAACCTATACTTTTGGCAACATTAATCATGGATAAGTAGTATTGATTATTCTTTCACAAACAAATAACGAATACCATATAATGCAGCCAATGATATCTTATTCTCGTTCAACAGCAGCTTTAATTAGAAGTCCATCAAGCAGTAGTAGAATTCATAATAATCAGTAGTATTAATGGAAATTCAAAGACCTAGCAGTATTAACAAACTGCCTAGTAGTAGTAACTGCTGTAAAGAAAAATACTTGCTGTATTCATATGATTTTCTTCTTTCAATACGTCCACAAAACACAGATCCACTTCAACAGCATTAATGTATGAGCAGTACTAATGTAACAATGTTTAAGTACACCTTTTTTTAAGTATCCAGACGACGCTTTTTAGTGTCATAAAGCTCATGTCCACTTATTATTTGACTTATTTGCATTCTCTTCCTCATAGTTTTAGTGACACATTATCGGCATGTTCTTCCTAATGTGTATTCTCCTTCCTCCCATACTATTTAGCTACACTTTATCTGTTACTAAACTATCGCTAATTTATCACTTTGGCATCAGTAGTAACAAGAAAACATGGCAGTACAAATGGTAAGTAAGTAGTACTAACATTTTCTTGTGTTACTACCGTTATTCTAAGTCGATCAGTATTAATACACGAACCTTGGTAGCAGAAACATACTTCTTGATCGAACAGCAGCACAAAGAGTTTATATATGGGAACAAACAGAAACCCTTAAACTTAGGGTTTTCATATCAATAACAAATCCTATCCCTAATTTGCGAGTCACCAGCAGATCTTTAACATTCAAACAATAAACCATGTTGCTACAGTGGCAAATCTTTGTACCATATAATTGAATGAATTCATGTTACCTGTATAGATGACGAATATATAAACTTTAATAATAAAACACACTTGCTGTGAACCCCTTGATGTCAAAACCCTGCTGTTAGTAATTCTTCTTGCTTAACGTATTAAGGTTTGTTGAGAACCCTAATATTAATGAATATCTGCTGCTGCCAAAAACCATAACCACCAAGACCATGCATTCTGTTTTATTTATCTAGGGTTTCTTGCGAATTTACCAAACAGAAAACAACCAGAAAACCTTCTTTTCTTCGAAATAGAACCTTGTCTCCTAGATATCATGAGCCACATGGCTCTGATACCAATTGTGGTGATTTTAAAGAATCTATAGATCGTTTGTAAGCTCAGTTTGATTAGAACTTTTATCTAGGATAATAACAATGAACATAGAATATATGCATAGCGGAAATAGCATAATGAACAAAGTTATTCAACAAAGTTTTTCATTATTATCTTCTCTACAATGACTACTACTAGCCCCAATTCTGCATTGATCAATGGTAGAACGTGTTATCTAAACTATAACAAGGAATCAAAGATCATTGAGGCTAAAACAACCAAACCCTATGCGTTTACATTGTGTAGTACATGAATAACACACACACTTTAGGTATACATGGAACACACAATTTTGTACACCTAACCTAATAACATGTATCTCTTTATATAATAGAGATATTAGGTTTTACAAAGGATAAGTATTAGGAAACAACTAAATCTTCTTAACTTTTAAATAATCGTCTATAATCTTCCATCATATGAAGAATTCCTCCTTTGTCTTTTAAGTCCTTCATCTTTCATATGTTTTGTCTTATCAACTCAAATATAATTCCCAACAATCTTCCTCTAGTTGATTATGACAAAACCAAAATATATTTCTAAGGTTAAGTATATATATAATTAGGAAACAAATAATATTCTTCTACTTTTATCTTTATCTTCTTTATCTTTTATTCTTCTTAAGGAGATCTTTTAGAATCTTCAAAATCTTCCATCTTTTGAAGAATTCCAGCTTTGCGTTTAAGTCCTTCTTGTTTCATTCTTTTATTTATTTTGTCTTATCAAATCAAGAATCTCAACAATCTTCCCCTATTTGATGATGACAAAACATCTCTGAATTGAAACAATCTTCACCTTAAGTAGATTTCCTTTGTTCCATGCCACATGGATCTTAAGTTGCCAAATGTATATGTTAATGTTCTACCCTTTTTATCGCTTTTTCCAATAAGGGCTTATTTAATGTAAGCATATTTTGAGTTCAAACACACTTTCCAAACCAATATACTCTTCTAATCCTAGACCTTCATAATATTAAATTACCCACTTTATGCACAATAGAATATATGAACTTGAGTAGTAGAAACTCACACTAGCAGTAGTAATAATGACTAGCAGTAGTAAAATAATATGATAAGCAGTAGTTAAATACT
Source organism: Tanacetum coccineum (assembly GCA_026074375.1). Lineage (NCBI taxonomy): Eukaryota > Viridiplantae > Streptophyta > Magnoliopsida > Asterales > Asteraceae > Tanacetum > Tanacetum coccineum. The sequence continues at coordinate 5,260 of BQNB010085683.1, forward strand.
TTTACCTTAATGAAACATGTAAATTGCGTTAAACATTTTACACAGATAAGCTACCCCCGGAACCATATGTAACCATTTCATGAATCTTCAATTCTGTAGGCTCTTTTATGTCAATGATGAACAAAACTAAAGTATAACGAACTTGATGCTTAATAGTAGTATAACCAAACTTGTTTTTATATCTTGTACTATCCAGCGTGGACTTCCAAACTTATATAATAAATCTGTGAAATATAAGTAGATCGCAACCTCTTGACAAAAATATCATCTTCTATGAGACACATAACTAAAGTGATAGCAAATGTGAGCATTGAGCACCATTAGAGAAATCACACACCTTTGCTAGATTTGTTAATCTTTCGTAACATCGTTTTTCTAAGCACTACGAAACAAGTATCTTCAAGGTGTAACACCCTCTTTTAGATATGTTAGAACAAACTTCCGGAAAAAAACTCCACTTCGTCGTCATATAAGTTATAACAATTCTTCTTCGTAATAAATTAATCCATGATTCAAAATATACTAGCCTTAAATCTATTAAGAACTTGATAATCCAAATCGGAATATCAACAGTAAACACCCAACAAACTTGTGTTTTTGTTTTGTTCAAGATCCATCATATGTGTGTCATCCGATATCTGTGAAAGCTAGCAGTACAAACATTCATTGCCAGCAGTACTAATTATCAACGATCCGTTATAAAATCTGTTATGGGCGTTTAAACCTTTTTTAGGAAGCAATCACGAGTACTAAAAATTTAAAACTATTAGCAACATTTATCTGTCTCAAAAGTTGTCACTAATCTGTTATATATGTATTTCTCCTTCCTCCCATACTATTTGTGACACTTTTTTCAGTTGCTAAACTGTCGCTAATGTGTCACAAATTTGGATTCTCCTTCCTCCCAGGCTTTTAGTGACGCTTTAAGTGTCACTAATCCGTTGCTAATCTGTCACAAATTCAAGCAGTACTAATATTTTCTTTTGACAATCGTGGCAGTATTAACTTTGAATTTAATACTGTTAGCAACATAAATATAAGAATGTGCAGCACTAAGCTTACCAAAGACCTACTCTTTGGTTTATAGCGGATCAATGGATTAAATTTGAAAGCTTAACCTACAAAAGGTTAGTTTCGTGCAACATATATAATAATAAAAAATAGGAGAACTATATGGTAAAGAAAATGACATCTTTGTTTGGTCGAAACATAAAGGATTGTCGAAGAGAAGAAGTGATGATGAATGCGTGCATGTTCCCCCTTGTTCGAGGCGTCAAGATATGATTAAAAAGCTACAAACAAAAATTAGTGCAAAACTAGATTCATCATTGGACGAGTAAAATATGTACAACAAAGTGTATATAAGATGCATGCTATAAATGCTCGACGTAAGCTCCCCCTTACTCGAGGGCGTTAAGTATGATCCTACAAAACAAAAAATTAGTGCAATAATAGCTTTTGTCCATAGACAAATATGTCATATACAGCAAGTGTATAGACGACCCAATATGATTTCTTGATGAATGCTCCCCCTTGCTCGAGGGCGTCAAAATAAACCTACAAAAGGAAAAATGAATGATGCAAACTTCATCCTTTGGTGAGTATGCCATATACCACAAAGTCTATATGCTTGAACCTACTAAAGGAAATTAATAAATGCAAACTTTATCCGGAGACAAGTATTCCATATACTGCATCGTGTATATGAGTGAACCAAAAAAGAAATGATATAAAAAGGTAAATTTCGTCCATAGACAAGAATGCCATACACACTAAAGTATATATTTGAACCTACAAAAAAATATTAGTGCAATATATACTTTGTTTTTCGAGGAAGTCATATACAATAAGATGTATATATGATGCAAAATATAAATGATATAACCACAAGCAACTCAAATTAGAGAATTGTGATTATATACCAAAACATCTTATGAGGTGTAGTCTTCTATTAAGAAGGACATACAACCATAAAATAAAAATTGAGAATATAAAAAGATTCACAAAAATAAACTCCTAGAAAAATGCACTAGAAGAAAGATAATGCCAAAAAGTATAATCCTACTACTTGCATCATTTGGTGGCGAGGTTGTTAAAGGTTTGTGTTTAAGAATGAGATGCATTTCATTACGAAATTCACTTGGCTTTTGACAACATAGGGAAATGTGCTTATGAGTGTCAATATAAGTAGATGATCTATTGATCCATATGTATTGTGGAAGGTGATTCAACCTCAATGGGTAGTATTGTTTGTGAGTCACTAGTAGGTTGTGGTTATGGTAGGAAGTTTCATGGTGAATCTTTTTTTAGGAGATGACTTGGTGGATGACTCAAGTTAAAAAAAAATAAACCTTACCTTGTTGTATGGTGAAGCACATGAGGTGATAAACAGGATGACTATGTGAGTTGTGAAAAATGTGGCGGAAGATGGTGATGACAATGCAAGAAACTAACAATTTATGCTTATTAATAGAGAAGAGATGATGATTATGTATGTATGAGCATGTAATGAGAAATATGGATTAAAGTATCATGAATGTGCGAATAAGCACAAATTGACTTGATAAAGAAATTGATCTTTATCGACCTACAGAAGTCCAAACGAGTTAGCTTTAAATCTAACACAAGATAAAAACAAGAATATCATTTTACAACATGAAAGTTTAAACATTTATACCAGAATGAAACTCGTTCACGTATTATCACACGAAAGGTTTAACAAGAAGACACATAGATAGACATATATACAAACAAAGCATATTCAATTCTATAAGTTTTAGAAGGACTTAAGTGCTAGATAAGTCAAAACCAACTATTGGGTATCCTTAATACAAGTATACATAACCTAATTAAAGTGTTGGATTTAAAAGTTAACTACCTCAAACGGTAAAATGCCTACTGTAAAACCGGCATGGATGGTTCTATTCATATAATAGAACCGGCCTTTGCTGCATATGGAGCCGGCTACTGCAGTCAAGGTTCCTCAAACTGCACAAGTGTGTACTCTCGGAGTTATAAATGATATCTAATCCTAATTTTATTTGAGATAGTGATCAAATGGAATTCCTTGATGAAGCAAAAGGCTTATAAGAAAAATTAACGCTTAGAACCTATGAAAATTTGACTATTCCAAAAGCTCCTATATAGAGAGAGCGAGTAGCTACACGGGGATAATCAAGGAAGCACAAATACCATAAAGCCAATCCATAAACGTAAGCAATACATTCAAGAATTCAAACATAAACAACATGAAAAGAAATGAGTTATCATACAAGTACATATCCCAGATAGTTCATCCAAACACAAGGATAATGAAGAAGATGATTTAGATTAGTAAATCGATTGTTAACAATGAATGTGAAAGGTATGTGTCAAAGGAAACAATAGGGTCATCTGGATTTAATTGAAGTTGTGATGAACTAGATTTAAAGAAAATCCTATACTTCTAATGTATACCAACAATAATTTAAAACATAACGTAAAGAATTCAAGTTACAAAGTTTATCTTTGTAGGCTATGTAATATAGGACATTGATGATAAAGATCATGCAAACCTGTTTAAGCATGCAATAAATTAGACCATCATGCAAATAGATTAACGGAATGCTAACAAGGGAACAAGAATATCAATCATAGACATATTCATTTCTCAAATCATCTGTTTCCAAATGACAAAATAATGAGATTCATACGAGATTATCTTATAAGAGGTCAAATTTACTTTATAAATGTAAAAATTCATGCAAAGTCGTGTTTAAGTCTTAACATTAATATAATGAAATACAAGTTTAAAATCATTTAACATAAATGAAACAAAACCTTTCATAAGTAAATTTTGAATTTTTCAATTAATCAAATGTTATCAAACACCAAGATAATGACAGAAAACAATATATTCAAACAAGAAAATATAATACAACACTTGTATATGCATAAGCAAGATTGTCATGATAGAATACAAAAAAACAAAATATAGGGGAGGGGGGGGGGGGCTAGAATTTTTCTGTCTATAAGGGAAAAACATAGCTTTAGTGGTGTTTGGGAGAGGGTGAACACGTTGGGGAACTAGTGGTTAGTAGAGGATTGAACAAATATGAAACAAAATTCCAAAATGTGTTAGATTATTTTAACGAAGTATTTTTGAAATGGCCCCTTTTTAATCAAGACCAAAAATATTTAAAAATTTTGGCTGAAACTGGCAATGGACAAAATATTGACCTTTTGTTATTGTTTTTAGAAACTGAAAAATCAACATTTGAGACTATTGATACGCGTAAAATATATAATATATATAATACGATGGAAAATTACCAATTTACCCTTGAGTATGATAATATAATATAATATAATAGATTCTTCACGGGAAAAGTATGATTTCCGGGTCAGATTCCCCAACGACTTGTGTAATTGAGACCACGTTGATGCTGTGGACTATGATTTGAATGGGATACAAGTTTGATTGATTTTCTACTCTACAATTAAAATAAGCATATGATAAACAATTAAGAATGAGAACATCAACGGGAATTTAAATTTTAACTAAAAACGAAATAACGGAAACTTAATCGGAAGCTACAAACCTAAATTTACATAAAAATTAAAACCTAAATTGAGTTTTTTTCTTTCTAAATGGACTCTATTTGACTAAAAAGTAGCTTTAAGAAACTAGGTACAGAAACGGAGTTTAAAATTATAGAGCGTTAAAACACGAAAAACGAGAATGAGAATGAATCCCGTTCTTTAGAAAATGAAATTTTGTAATTTAAACCCTACGAAAGTAAAACTAATTTTCCTATGAACTTTAGGATAAAAGAAAATTTTCTAAAAAAGATTTGTAGGTTCCCGATTAATACTTTCACTTCATAACCCGAACCACGAATCAAAGAAACTAGAGAGAGAGAGAATCGAAAAGAGAGAGAGAGAAGAGAGAGAGATGAGAGAAAAAGATTTTTAGATTTAGAAAAAATAGATATTATGAGAATTTAGATATTTTCAAATAGAAAATATCTATATATATATCCCTACGACGCGTGGGATATTTAACTAGGACCCGGGCTCGGGTTTTGTTTGGGATTAAACCCGAAACATATACAATATTAGATTATCTATCGAGCCCGATTCTCGATAATATTTTATTACAACATTAACTAATTAAAGACCGAAGCTCCATCGTAGAGTGACCGAGCTTCCTTGTTTGACTCAATAAATTGAGGCTAACAATCTCCCCCGAAGTGAGGTCTTGAACACGGGAACGAGCTTCCTTTATTGACTCAATAAAATTGAGGCTAACAATCTCCCCCGAAGTGAGTTCATTGATGACACTCCTTCATGAGATCAGTGAGATTGCTTTTGTCATTTAAGCTCGAGTGTTCTTGGTCTTTGTCTTCGTTCTTTGTTGTAAACTTGTTCCTTCATGCTTTGCGATCTTGACTTTGAGCCTTTGTCATTATCTTTATCGTCTTTGCCATCTTGCGATCTTGTGTCTTTGACCAACATGCTCATACTTTTGCATTATCTTGAAAGCTTTAAATCAGAGTTAGCGGAAGTCTTTGTCTTTAAATCTTGAGCTTTCTAGATAGTATGTCTTCGTAGATTGAGCATTTGAATGGGATTGAGGTTGCCGTTAACACCGTTTTGACCTGCAGGTTCTCGTTAAAGAGTTTTTGTAAACACTCATCGAGAGTGTCATGTTTTTATCGCTATAATCTCTCTTTTATCAACCGTCAATTCATTTACTGGACAATTCGGACATCTAGTTGTCACAAGTTTTTGATTCATTTAGCGAATCTCGCCAATGTCCCTACCGCCAGTGCTGTTTGATGGATGACATAGAGGATTCTCATTTCGGACATGTGAATACTAAGGTATCACTCTGAATGTTCTGGCAAAATATCATAATGTCTATTGCGTAGACTCTTGATAACAGCTTGTGAAACTGATGATGTTCAACAAGTGTTTGGAAATGGAATAAAATAAATGGGGGGGGGGTGTTTACTACAAGATTTGATTGATCTCTTGGATCTAGCTCGATTAGTGCTTTGTGTTTTAGTACACAGTGGCTAGAGATACGACTATCGCATTGCACCTATTCAATATCAACATCTCGGAGTGAGATGTCAATAGTTAACTTGTGTATCTCCGTGACAATGAGACAGTTTCTGTGAGAGAAACCCGAAATGGCTGGGAAAGGGTTGTGCATTGCATTCACTGGGTCCATGATTTCGTTTTCAATGTCAGACACATCAACTTGTGATATTGGCAGATATGTCTTGGGACCCCCGGTTTCTGCTTAGTTGTGTGGAGGGCTTCTTTCTTTAGACCCATTTATCATAATTTCTTTTAATTCTTCAACGCCTTCAAATGCTTACTCTGACGTCATTACAACACACTGTTGTGATTGTTCTCCAGTGCTTAACCTCATTCTTAGTCGATTCTTATTCCCATATACATTCATCCTCCAATCGTACTAAGGACTTCTCATTTTCACTAACTTTCGGTATTTAGTTCCTTGGGTTTGATCCTTTCGGTTCTGGTTGGATTCATTAGGATTGATTCCTAACCTTCCCTACCTTATGAACTTCAGATCATCGTGAAATTAAGATGTTGTGGGTATAAGATCGACATACAACCTTTCTTCAGCACCATTTGTATGGCGATATAATAGATATATTTTATTTACATTTTCTCCCCTTGTTTTAAATTTTAAAACATTAGTTTTTGAAATACTAACACCTTGTGATTTAATATGTCTTGAAAATCTTATGGGAGATAATTATGGTTCAGCATGGAATGGTTTGGAACATTTGGTATGTTTTGAATACATAAGAATTGTCGTTGCTGATGTCATACAAGAACATTTTAAACTTTGTTTTTCGATAAAACTCCCCCTCAAAAATAGGACCAATTGAAAAATTGTTTGTCTTTTGGAAAACATTGTCGAGGGGTTGGAGGTTTTGAACACACAATTTTGAAAGATTATGAATTGTCAACGAGATACTTCTCTGAAAAAAATTTTGTTTCTGTTCAACTTTGTGAATAACCTATATGTTAGAGGTACTTTCTTCTTCTACGGTAGCGGTAAGCGCACTGAAACGTACAACTATCCTTTTTCTTGAGCTATAAAACATTAATGTCTTTAAGAAATCCTCAGACCGAGAAACGTTAATTTTCTCGTTGTGAGGATAAGTTAAAACGTTAATTTTCTCGTTGTGAGGATAAGTTATAAACCTTCCTTTATTTGAAGTCCGGGTTATGTACTGACATTTGCACATAAGCCATTTAGAAAATTAGAAATGACATGTTTTGAAACTATTTGCAAACTCTCGCTCGAACTTCATTTACACACCCGTGTCAATGTTAATCGACATTTCTAAGCACGTAAATGTTATCGATTCCAAGAGACATGTCGAGAAGATTCTTTTTGGAAATTTTCTATTTTTCTGATTTTGTATTTATTTACCTGTTGTCCTCAGCATTGCTATATGATGATGTAGCTGTCTTGACTGCTAGAGGAACAACTTTTGGAACCAGCTTTGAACTTGACGGTTCGTTGCTGTGGTCTTGAATTCCGAGTTCTGAACGGTTATGATCAGAAGTCATTTGATGAAGAACGAGGCCTGAACTGATGTGAACAGACGTCATTGCCATGAAGACCGAGGCTTGATCTGCTGCGATCAAACGTCTTTTAAACATTGAGGAACGGGGCCTGAAGTGTTATTTTCAGCAGACACCATTTGATGTAGCTCATCTTTTGTGAAACCATTCTGGCACTGGTTTCTTAGATATCAAAAATTTCAGCAACCACACTCTGAGATTTTCCTGCTTTTCATTGTATAGTGCATCTGCATTTATGTCAATTCGTTGTTGCTTTTGACCATTGAATGACGTACCTGCACTTAAACCCAGAGTTTGTTTGCATGCATGAATATGAGGGATATCTACTATTGAACCATGCGCGGGTTCACTGTCAACCTTGCCCGTGCAAGAGTTGAGTAACTTTCCTGTGGGAACCCACCTAAGACAAACAGTCTTGAGAATTCTACCCGTTGGTTGCCACCTAAGACAAGATCTAGGAGTCCTTGTTTTCTCAGGGACAGTGGTAGTCTTTTTGTGTGAAAACCTATGTCCTTTGGGGATCAGTCTTTCTGGTTTCTTAGATTCACTTGTCTTTTCAACGGGCACATATCTCTTTGTTGTGTTATGGGATTTTGCGTCCTTAATCTGTGCAGAAGCACGAGGATTTAACTTTGAGAGGTATTCTAAGACGCATTCATCATGATTTGCACTGTAAAGGCACTTTTTGCATGTAGGACATTGCAAGTCATTGAACTTCAAGAAAGGCTTTTGTTTCCTATGTTCTCCTAAGTGAACATCTTTGTTTGAAACCCGACTACTCATTGATGCTTGCCAATTCCTAGGTTTTGGTTTGCAACCATTAGCAGTGTTGGGTAATCTAGCAGGATCAATCATACTAGGTTTTCCATTCACTTCTTTGTCTTTCTGAAGTTGTGCACTTTTCTTAGCTTTCTCTAGGTAGTAGTTATGAACCATGTCATTTGAGCCTACTTTTTCCCTTGGTGACTGATGTGACACATGCTTTGGGCAATTCCTAGAGGGGCCAGGTGCAATCACATTGGTGTTTCGAACTGCTTGTTTTCTAATCTGAGGCAAATTCTGTTGAGTGACTTGTTTAAACAAACCATCCGACACATTAGTTTTATTAACCGACTGTTTCGTTTGAAAACTTCTCATTTCAGGAGAATTTGAAAAAGGAGTCGGTTTTCCTAAAACTGATGGTTTTGGAATTCGTTGAGCATTTGGTTGTCGAACAACAGATGGTTTATTAAACTGAGTTTCCACAGACTTTCCCTTGCAGTTCTCGATGAGTTTCTTTAACTCACTTATGGCTATGTTCTTGTCTTGCATTTGAGCTTTCAAATCTTGTATTTCATGATATTGTTCACGTTCTTTTCGAAATACATTAGATCCGTTTTCTTTGCAAACTGAGTTGTTTTTCATTTGTTCTTTACATTGTTGTAAAGCAAGTTCAAGAGAAATCGAGTGTTTTTCAAGTTTAGAAAAACTTTTTAACAAATTATTATGAACTTCTTTGTTAACAGATTCAGTTTGTTTCGAAAGCTTTTGTGCAAGACATTCACATTCTTTGACTTTATGAAGATATAAGCATTGCAATTCAGTATTAGCATTTAAATCAGACAGAGAATGCAAATATGAACATATAACATCTTTAGACACACACTCTTCGAGAAGTAGATCATACATATTTGAAAAATCAGCCTTTTCAGATTCAAGTTCGTCAACCTCCTTTTCAAGGGATTTAACGTACTCCAAATCGTCATGCATTTCTGTTTTTAGTTCATGAACAAAACAATGACTGTCCAGTATAGTTTTGTTTGAAAGAGGCATTAATAAGGTTTTGATCAAAACTTCCATACTCTTAGCAGTTGGGTTAGGAAATGCACTATTAGTATGATTAGACCAAGTTTGTTGACAAATTGTTCTAAAATGATTGAAGTTGTTTGTCATTTCGTTATAAACTTGTCTACTTTTACTAATGGATTTAGAAACGGGTAGAAAGGACACGTTTTTAGCAATGTTTGGCTTTGTCCTAACAAACGTTTTTCTCCACATTGTCTTCCTAACTTCTTTAGCGCGTTCCAACTGATCAAGATAGGTTTTGGATGGTGGTTTGAAAGTTTCATAAAGACTGTTTTGATATGTGTAATCATATGGTTTCACTTTGTCTTTATCCAATTTTGATCTACTCTCCTTTTTAAGAGTCACTGTCTCTTCCCCATTGGGGCAAAATCTGTTTGCAGGATCAGAAGTATCATATGGGATCTCATACAAACAGGGCTTATCAGATTGAGCTTTCTTGAGGTACTTTGGATTAGCAAAGGTTGATCTACCATTATACGTTGCGCATTTGGGTGCTAACATGTGAATGGTCTGAATTGACTGATTGCGTTTATAAAGAATTTCATTTAAAAACTTTATTTGTTTGTCCATTTCAATCATCGTGTCAATGTCTTTTCCTTCCTTAACCTTTAAATCCGAAATAACCTTACTTTTCTCTTTGAGTTGACCTTCAAATTGTGACCTATTTAACAGACTCTTTTTGACTAGTTCATCGTGTTTCTGATTGACAACTGAAATTTCATAGGCTTTAGTTTTCAAACCCTCTTGTATGTCAATGTCTTTACGAGCTAATAGTCCTAGAGTTTCATTTAACTTTGTTTGAAGTATTTTATAATCACTCGTTAGGTCATTAAGGGCCGTGTACTTCTCAAGCTCAGTCTGTTTGGTCTGAAGTGCAATCAGAGAACTATCCCGACTGCTAGTAGCCTCCCCCAGAGCCCTACTAGACTCATCAAGGTTAGTTTTGCACTCCTTCAGTTCTTGAGTTAATGATGCGTTTGCTTTCTTTAATTGCTTTAATACCGTTTTGTTTTCCTCCGTATCAAGAGTCAAATTAGCAATTAAATTAGCAAGCGCAGCACGCTCATCAACACATTCAGCCGCATTTTGATCAACCTGATTATCATTAGTACATATATTTGATGAATCAGGAATGACATTGCTATCATCCTTCTCCAAAACATATGTGTCGTTAATGGATTCAGGTTGCTCAGAATGTCGTCTCACATTGGCAAACACATCATTTTCATCATGGTTTTGTACCTGTTCCAATGGCTGACTAGTAGAACTGGATTCTTCAGGTGAGACCTCCTGAATCTTTGCCATGTAACTGTAATGTGCTTCCAATTTCTGTTTATCAATCTCTTCATCTGATACAATCCCACTGCTTGTTTCATCTCCTGAACTTGTAACCGATGATTGAACCTCTTGAACCTTGCACTGTTGAATCTGCAACTGTCTTTCACTCAACTTTTTCAACGTCATCTTAAGCTCTTGCTCATGACTTGCTCTTTCTATTATACATTGCTCAATGGAGTTCATGTTCTGGATGATTGTTTCCTTGAATGTTTGAGCTGTCATTTTAGTGTAATCTCTGAAGTTTTCTCTTACTTCTCGATCTGATGAAAAAGATCTTGAATAAATATCGAGAGGCTTTAACAAGTCAGAGTTAATGAACCTTTCAAACTGTACTTTGATCACACTTAGAGCGGATTTGGAATCCATCTCGTGAAGTGTTTCTGCATTGAGAAGTGTTTCTAAGTTATTCATGTGTTGAGATAACTGAAACTTGAAGGTTCTGACACTATCACCAAAGAGTTGTGCAAAAGCTTGTTGATACAATATACAACCAGAGAAAGTCTGTCTTTCGAGAAGTTGAGTGGTTGATTTAAGTGCATTTAATTTGTTCAAGGAGTTTTCTTTGAAAATCTTTGCTTGCATCTGCAGTTTCTGTATCTCTGGTTCCTTTAAAACTGAACCCGAAGATGAAGTAACCTTTGTTCCCATTTTATCGTGAATTATGAAGTGTGAAAATTGTTGGATCTTAAGTGGATGAGTTGTGATTGAGGTTGTGGTTGTGTAAGCAATTCAGGTTCACGGGATTTTACACGTCTATGATTAAAACCGATAAAAGAATTAACGGGATTTTACAAAATCAATAGAAAACCGTGAATGATTTGATTCGGAATCAGCGGCCAATGATTTAATTGTATAAAAACAGATAATTGTCTGGCTAGGGTTACAGCAGATTGTTTAAATAGGCTCACCAATCTGAATCGGGCCAAAAAATACAGATGGGCCGTGAGCTAGAACAAAAACAAGTCTAACACAAATTCCAAAAAACTGAAAAATGTCAATAACTCATAGTAAACGAGGGTTTTGGGCCTCGAAAAATCCGTAACCAGCGTCTTGTTTTTCTCTTCGATTTGAGAGGTTTCGGGCCTGAAACGGACTTACGGATCAAAAGTTATGGCTGTTTTACTGAAACCCTTTTCTTTTTATATAAATTCTTTGATACTAAAAATATTTTTAAAGCCTATTCGGGTTTTAAACATGAAAGTTATAAGAGTAAACCAATTTAAAATATAAAAGTTACATATATTATATATATAATACTATTTGGAAAGTCGAGGGATTAAAAAAATGATCACATTAAAGTTTAAAAGGTTAATTTGGTAATTTACTTAATTTAGAAAATAGAGGGACTAAAATCCGCTATTTTGAAACTTAAGGGTATTAGTTGTAAATTAATAATCTTTAATAATTAATTTAACGAGTCAAACGAACCGTGATATATAAAACCGATGATTGCGCAAATTAATTAACGGCTACGATGTAAATAAATAAACGCGATAATAAAATATATAAACTTAGTAACTTACAAATAATGTTTATATTTTTCTTTAGATGTAAATCACATGGACTTGTAAATATAAGTTACGACGCGTAATAGTATAAATTCCTGTATAGATACTTATAGTTGTAAAGTCGTCCCTGGAGCCAAATCAACACTTGAAAACGTAAAACGTTAACTCATAAACGACAATGCCCTTTTATGACCCATTTGCATAATTCATTTTATACATTAAGTTTAGAATGTAAACTCAGACTTTGTCATAATTACTTAGGTGTTTGACTGAGTCACTATTTGACGTACATTGATCCATTATCAATTCCAGACGATTAACCGACAAGGTGAGTTTTCATAGCCCCTACTTTACTGTTTTAAATCATCTTTTGGGGTGAGAACATTGCTTATTTTTAACAGATGAACACAAGTACATTTATTGATTTACTATTGGGTCTAAGTCCCTATTCAACCCAACTTGCTATATTGCCCAATTTATCATGAACCGTTAATTACTCGTAAGCGCGAATGTTATGGATAGATCTATCGGGATTGACATCCCTGTTTGTCTTGGACTGACATTAGTCAAGCAAACACAGTTTCATTTGAGTCAGTTACGGATGTCGCGGGTTGAACATCTGCATGGGCTTATCTATGATGATACATGTTAACGCTTCGGTGTCATGAGCTTAGACAATAGTAAATACTTTTCATTTGTGATATATAGGATTACTATATTTCATGCTATGGTTATAAATCTTGTGGTTCATCACTATTATCAAACATCAAAACCTATGAACTCACCAACTTTATATTGACACTTTAGCAATGTTTTTCTCAGGTGTTCTATCTTACGGAATATATAGGGAGTCTGCATTGGTATATTGGCATGTAAAGGTCTGTCTCGGGTAATCAAGTCCTCTTCACGCCATGAAGTCACCATCCCAAATCTAGTCTTCCGCGCAGTGAATTTGGGGGTGTGACACTCGCAAAGGCGTGAGGCGTGACCTCCACGCCACGCAATAGATCAAGGTTTGAGCTTAAGGCTTGACGTGAGATGAGGAGTAAAAAAACGTGATAAGACGCGATAAAACGTGATGCGTGGAGACTTTTTGGAATTTAATTTTGATAAAAATCGTGTTTTTATATATAAATGAAAAAAATTACATGTAAAGACAATTTTTTGACTTTATTCCTTATGTATGACACTTTTTGTAAACTCAATATATTTGTAAGATGATATATTAATATATAAATTTATAAATATTTTCATATTTTGTGCCGCTTTAAATCACGCCTTAAAAACGTCATAATTCGTCATGGCTCGTAACGACGTGAGACTTGACCATGTCGCATTTATAACCGTGATTAGAAGCAAAACAAGAGAAAGTATATAGTTATATACAAAGGTATGCTACAAGAGTTTGTCTGATTTATAGTCCAGTCGTACTCCTATGACTAATTAATTAGTTTGGGACAAACACTTTTGTAATATATATCTTTTTTCACGTTTTTCTCCCGGTTAAAAGTCATTTAATAAAAGAAAAAGATCATCTCAAGTTTGGTTTCAACATGATTGGTAATATTGTATGTAAATTGTTATGTGAGAAGTGAATAAAAAGTGAGCCTCTAATTTTGATTAAAAGAAAAACATTTATCAATTTATTTTGTATTTGATTGGCCAACATAACATATTATGTTGAAACCAACTTTAGAGGATCCTAGTCCTTTAATAAAATATAACCGTTCAAAAAGAAAAAGATAAATTACAACACGATAGGTTTTCATTACAACGATTTTGTGTTACATTGGAGACTACTTAGTGCTTACTGTTCTCACACATCTTTTTTTCGAATCGAGTATTTTATGCATTGTTCATAATTTTGTAGGTATAGATTTTGTTAAAATTTGGGAAAGTGGCAATGAATAGTGAATACATATGATTCGTAAAACTTGTGAATTGGCACTGTTACACTTTTATATGTAATGAGGATTGCATTCCGCGCTTCGCTGCGGGATGTTGGATTAAAGCATCGTGCGTATATTTGATGTTATTGCGAGCTTGGGCTAACATGTAGTATGGGCTTTTATAAAGAACAATGGGAAACCGAAGAGGACATGGCGTAAAGTGATTTGCACCAAATCATTTTCCACGACGTTCTCTTCGGTTTCGAAGTGTTCTTTGGTAGAACGCAGTCAAAAATAAGCGCATATGTATTGAACATATTGTTTTTTAAAATGGTTTTAAAATAATACATATAACACGCGGATTTGTAAACAACACATTGTCAAAAACAGTTTTTCTCATATAGGGATTGTCATTAAAAACCGAATTTTTGATGCAATATCTTATTCTTGAGTAGCTTATCTGCGCGTAGGGCATCTCGTCTAATGTTCTAGACGCTGATAAGCTACTCAAGAATCGGTATACATCGATGTATGTTGAAAACAAATATACCTGAGGTTCACGCTCCCGTTCTCATCAATGTCTGAATTTACACATTTTAGAAAAACGGTAGAATACCGATGCTCGAAAAAAAATGCCTGGCACATATAAGAGCTTCAAATTGGCAAGAAGTGTAAGTCTAACATGGCCGCACACCCTATGGGTTGCCTAGTCTGTCGTACCTGCTCATATTCATCATCGCCTCATGCACGTAACGCGCAACCGGTAGGATATGAGATGTAAATAATGGTTATCAAGTACAACGTCTGGTCAACA
Source organism: Tanacetum coccineum (assembly GCA_026074375.1). NCBI lineage: Eukaryota > Viridiplantae > Streptophyta > Magnoliopsida > Asterales > Asteraceae > Tanacetum > Tanacetum coccineum. Next base: position 20,268 of record BQNB010085683.1, read on the forward strand.
GATATTAAATTTTGAGGGCTTAGATTTGCAAGTGCGGATCTGCATGAAAAGGTGTTTGGCACACCATGGATTTAAGCACTCTTTTCTTAGTGTTCACCGCCAAGATACGTGCCGATTTGATGCATAACCATGAATAAGGATCTCACAAATGTCATTGTATCATCATTACCTATGTTTAGCACATGTAAAAAAGATAACCTGGAATAACATGAACATATGATGAAATACGTGAGAGCTGCTTATGAAGCACAATGTAATATTTGAATATACGGTAAGAGTTTTGCGACTGCCACGCTAAGAAAGTCAGAAAACGGGTCCCCCCACGTGTTAAAAGCTGAAGATTCTAAATTTGAAAATTTTGTGTTGGCTCCCGGACCGGTTCGGGTTGAAACCGGTTTGGGAAAACCGGTTTTTCAAACCGGTTTGATAAACCGGTGGTAAAACCGGTCGAAACTAAGAAAACCCAAACCGGTTCCAAACCGCCGGTTTGGCCTCAAACCGAAACCGGTTTGGTCAAATCCGGTGTTGACCGGTTCGGTTTTCCGGTTTCAAACCGGTTCCGGTTTTTAAAATCGGGTTTTTTGTTCACCTCTAGCTACAGTGGCCACGTGATGTTGGGCTCCCATTTTGGCTCAGCTTTTTGGGCTCCAACTTTGGGCTGGCCTAATTGGTTTTTTTTTTAATTGTTCACACAAAATATGGAAAAAAAATGTTACAAATGTATCGATTTATTCAGATAAAAAAATACCTGCAGAAACATTTTCGATACCTAATAACTTTAAAATAATCGACAAGGTCACAAACGTACATCTTTAGATTGCATTATCCCATAAAATTATATTTGGAAAAAAACCCGTATAGCAAAAAAACGAAACCTTTAATCATAAAACCCAACACATATGCCCATATAAGAAAAAAACAAACTATTAAACATGAGACCGAAAAAATAAACCCGCACAAAATACAATTAAAAAAATGCCCTGCAGTAACGCGCGATTGTCATTTCAGGCACACGTAATCCCATAAAATTATATTAAAAAAAAAACCCGTATAGCCAAAAAAAGAAACCTTTAAACATGAGGTCCAACACATAAGCCCATATAAGAAAAAAAAACTATTAAACATGAGACCGAAAAAATAAACCCGCACAAAATTAAAAAATAAAATAAAATAAAATAAAAAATAATGCCCCGCAACAACGCGCGAAAAATTAACGCCCGCAGCAACGCGCGGGTAATCCTGCTTGTTTTCACTATTATCACTAGAATGATGTAAGGTTACTCACATGTTAAACCGTAGTGACTTATAAACTAACAATGTAAAACAACAATGTAAAACAAAATTAACCTACTTTGATGTCGCTTTCTTTTCTCAAACACCATCTTTTACTCAAAAAGGAAAAAAACTAACAATGTAAAACAAAATTAACCTACTTTGATGTCGCTTTCTTTTCTCAAACACCATCTTTTATTCAAAAAGGAAAAAAAAAAAGCAAATAAATAAAACGTTGACGAAGCTAAAAAAGAATGTTGAGGTGTGACACATGGCATTATTCAGCTCCACATGTGCTTGGTTGGCTCATATTCATTCTTCTTTAATCACTCTTAACCCTTCACTTCAACATCCCAACCAACTTTTATTCTCTTTTCATTATTTCTGTAATTTACGTATCAAGTGGTTTGCAACCAGAACTAAACGAATGCATTTTTTATTATTTGAGGTTTTTGAGATGGCGTTGAGGTGACATATCAATAACATGTTATTAGGATGCACTGTACCTAGCTCTCTAACTGTGTTAGGAGTCGAGTTTGTTGAAGCGCTTAGCATTATTCAATGTTTAACTTTCAACTTTCATCGTTTAAAATATAATGCTAGTTTTGAAACAAACATATAAAGAGAAACGAATCGCTCATCTAACTTTCAAATTTTGTTTGAACGCTTATGTAAGATTAATGCTTATAAACGCATAAAAAGAAACACCCGAAATTTATGCATCGCGCGAGGTTCTTTGCTTAGTATCTTATGATAAAGAGTACTCCATAGTAAACAGCATATATGGTTCATGGTCTTACACTATGTTAGGACGACTGTAGTTGAGGTTGGTCCAGCTAGCTTTTAGTTGATACGCTAATGCTATTCCATCTGTTAAATTGCTTATCACGGACAATGCTGATTCAGTGGCCGGTGGCTAGTGCACTATATATCTCTTCTTTTATCAGTGGAACGTGGTCCCGTAGCATAGTATATATATTATGTCTTTTCTTCCTCCACTTCGAAGTTGAAATGCGTGCATATATACGCGCATATTTAACATGTTGTAGGTAATAGGCTATATAACTGATGACGTATAGTATGGACCGACCCGGCCCACTCATACTAATGGACTCAGTAGCTGAAAATGAGCCCGCGGCCCATCACTCGCGGTCACGACCTCCTGGACCTACGGGTCGCGACTAGCGGCACAAATGACCGGGACCGCAGCATCTTTACAAGTTATCTTTAAGAAATGATAATCTAATTAAATAAGAAGATATCATTTACTTACTTAAATCATGTAGGATAATTACGAATCCCTACAATATCGGCCGCATCTTGGGCCGAAAGATAGGGAAACCCTAAGAGGTATTCAGCCTATAAAAGAAGCGTAATTAGCATCAATACAGGTATCCAACAAACCCTAATTACACTCAATTACTCTCTCAAAATCACATACTTACTCTCACGCCGAAGTCTAATCGTGGGATCCGCTCCCACGATAAGGTTAACGGTGTTTATTTCCTTGTGCAGGGTCCTTCAACGAATTCACTTGGTACAAGAACGAGGCGCTCTATACCCGAATAGCAGCCTATTCGGATCAAACTAGATCCAACCTAACTTTTGTATCAACAAGTTGGCGTCATCCGTGGGACCCAACACTAGGAATTACTCTCATCAGAATGAGCGCAGTGGCTAATGCAACTCCCATTCTGGCCACTGTCACGAAAAATGCAAATAATGAAAAGGCGCCAGACGTCGCATCCAGGGTGAACATCCTGGACTTCTGCGAAGAACACTACGAAGACATCCTGCCGATCATTATGGAGAAGGCACGGCGTGACAAGCGAAAAGAAGTCCAAACCAGACTAAATTTTGGAGAAAACCCCAAGAAAACCCGAAGAGAAAGGGAGAACTCCTTAAACTCAAGGGCAGAAAACTCGCCTACAAGATTCCACCCTGGGATACCCCGGACACGCGGTCGCGAGAAACGCGATGACAGGAACGTGTTTAACCGCTTGAGCCACCGAAGGAAAAGCGTGCACGAGAGACTCAGTGATACATACTCGCCAAGTGCAACAAAATCCGGGCCAAGCAGGACAGACTCGAGAGACCCCTCTCACAGCGGAGGTTATTCCCTCAGTAGGGAACATCCCCGAATTAAAGATCGCCTCTGGGGCGTCGAAGAATCGTATGGCGATACTTACTCTCGGGGGACCAGGACCAAGTATAGAGATCGATCTCGTGACGAAGATCGATTCCGCAGCGTAAAAAGATGGAGGGAAAGTGAATCCCCATCATCAGAAAGCAGCACCAGTAACGGAGGACACTGGAAGTCAAGAACGAAAAGGCGCAACCTGGTAGATGAAGACGATTTGGCCGTACCCTGGACCTGCGAGGACGTGGATCCGTTCACACCGCGAATCCGCAACTTCAAAAGTTCGCGGAAGACGCGCATGCCCAACAATGTGAAAACTTATGACGGAACCGGAGACCCCGAAGACCACTTGAAAATCTTCCAAGCCGCGGCACAGGTGGAACGTTGGGCGATGCCTACATGGTGTCACATGTTCAATTCTACCTTAATAGGGGCTGCGAGGGTCTGGTTTGATGAACTACCTCCAGAAAGCATAGACGGGTACAAGGGTCTCAAAGCGGCCTTCCTAGCATATTTCATGCAGCAGAAGAAGTATGTAAAAGATCCAGTGGAAATTCACAACATTAAGCAGAGGGACGGGGAGACCATTGAGGATTTCATGGAACGGTTCAAAGTTGAAACCGGGCGCATGAAGGGAGCCCCCGAATGCATGCGGATCTCCGGGTTCATGCATGGGGTCAACAACCCCGAACTAACAAAGCGTCTCAACGAACACGTTCCAAAGACCATGGAAGAAATGATGACAGTCACCACTGCCTTCATACGAGGAGAAGCTGCGGCCGCTTCCAAGAAGAAAGGTCACTTGCCGTGGAAATCACAAGATCAGTCCAAGCGGCACGCCTCCGAGCGAAGATCTGACTTCCGAGGTCAGTCAAGGGAAGGACGGGGGTCTAACAAGTTTACCCCCCTCACCAGAACGCCCAAAGAAATCCTCGCGGCCGAAGCAGGAAAGTTCAACGGCAGAAAAAAGAAGCAACAACAAGTTTTGCGATTTCCAAAATGATAAAGGGCATAGCACGGACGAGTGCATGCAGTTAAAGAAGCAGATTAAAGAATTGGTGCGAGCAGGGAAGCTCTCGCACTTGATAAAAGAAATTAAGTAGGGCCGAGATCAAACAAATAATGGAAAGAAGGAAGCCCCGACTAAAGACAAATCCCTAGCAATTTATATGATACAACCGTGGCAGAGAATGACAGGCAAAAATTGACCCAAAGTTTTGCCCATGGCAGCGAAATTACATTCCCACCACTGGCTAACAGCGATGGGACCGAAGGTCCGCTTGTCATAGAAGCAGAAATTGGTGGACACATGATCCACCGTATATACATAGATGGAGGTTCCTCTACGGAAATACTCTATGAGCACTGCTTCAACCAGCTCCAACCGGAAATCAAGAACCAAATGGTCCCGGCAACAACATCGCTAACCGGGTTTAGTGGAGAAACCATATGGCCACTGGGACAACTTAGGCTCTTGGTAACAATAAGGGACGCATACCACTCTACAAAAGCATGGATGAATTTCATGATCGTAATATCACTATCGCCATACAACGGTATCATTGGAAGACCTGGAATACGGGAAATCCAAGCAATACCATTTACGGCTCATGGGATGCTTAAGTTCCCCACCAACGGAGGAATAGTCACTATCCGTAGTACTATCTTGATACCCGTTGAGTGTACAACAGTGATCACATCATCTAAGGAAGTACCCAAAGAAGCCGAAGTTCACCCTAAAAATTTCAAAATAGCTCTACATCCAAACTTCCCCGATCAGGAGGTTGCAATCGGAGGAACGCTATCCATAGAAGGACGGACGGAATTGTGCTCGCTCCTAAAGAAAAACTTGGATATATTTGCGTGGAAACTGTCTGACATGACAAGAGTACCACGATCAGTAGCCGAACATCGACTCAATATCCGAGAAGGATATTCGCCTGTTCGAGAGAAGAAAATGGTGCAGGCCCTGGAACGTTCAAAGGCGATCCAAGCGGAGGTGCAAAAACTAGTAGAAGCGGGTATGATGAGAGAAGTTTATTATCACTACTGGCTGTCTAATCCAGTCATGGTAAAAAAGCATGACGGTAGCTGGAGAATGTGCGTAGATTTCACGGACTTAAACAAGGCCTGCCCGCAGGATTGTTACCCCCTTCCTAAAATAGACTGGAAAGTCGAATCTCTCTACGGCTACTCCTTTAAGTGTTTCTTGGACGCTTACAAGGGCTATCACCAGATACAGATGGCAGAGTCAGATGAAGAAAAACGGCCTTTCATACCAGCCAAGGTGTATATTGCTATACAAAAATGCCCTTCGGCCTCAAGAATGCTGGTGCTACATACCAGCGACTAGTGGACAAAGCATTCGATAGCCAAGTTGGTCAGAACATGGAAGTATATGGTGATGACTTAGTTATTAAAAGTCACACGAAAGAGGAGATGATAAGAGACATTAATGAAACGTTCTGGACGTTACGAAGAATCAACATGAAGCTCAAACCCAAAAAATGTACGTTTGGGGCAAGAGAAGGAATGTTCTTGGGGTACATGATTAGCCCGGAAGGAATAAAATCGTGTCCTGAAAAAACAGAAGTTGTGCTACAACTTCCTTCCTCACGGACAATCAAAGAGATCCAAAGCCTCAATGGGAAATTGGCTAGTCTGAACAGGTTCCTCTCCAAGTCAGCGGAAAAGTCCTTGCCGCTATTTAAAACCTTGAAGAAGTGCATTAAAAATAGTGACTTCCATTGGACTCCAGAAGCGGAACAAGCCTTCACGCAGCTAAAGCAACACTTGTCGGAGTTACCCCTACTGGTAGCACCAAAACCTAAGGAAGTATTGATTGTATACTTGGCCGCCTCTCAGGGAGCTATTAGCGAGGTCTTGATGACCGAAAGAGACACAGTTCAGACGCCAGTCTACTTCGTAAGCCGCGCTTTACAGGGTCCTGAACTAAAATATTCCCCAATGGAAAAGTTAGTCCTATCATTGGTTTTTACCGCTAAAAGATTGCGAATGTATTTCCAAGCGCATCCCATTGCAGTTATTACTGACCAACCCATCAAGCAGATAATGTCGTGTCTCGACGTGGCAGGAAGACTACAAAAATAGAGCGTCATGCTAGGAGAACCCAATATTACCTATCGGCCAAGGACGTCTGTGAAAGGAAAGATCCTAGCAGATTTCCTCGTAGAAAAACCAGATGAGAACTTGCCAGAAACACCAGCGACGGATATTCCGCAAGAGCCGTGGACACTATTCATGGATGGATCATCATGTATAGATGGATCCGGGGCCGGGTTAATACTGACAAGCCCGGAAGGAACAGAGTTCGCCTAAGCGTTGAGATTTCAGTTTACGGCCTCTAACAACGAAGCAGAGTATGAGGCACTGATAGTTGGCCTCCGGATTGCAGCGCAGATGGGAGTACGCAATGTGCGCGTAAACTCCGCATAAAGGCCAGACAGTACGAATTGTTAGAAGGGATTCTCTATAAGCGGTCATTTCTGAAACCATGGCTACGGTGTGTCGGACCACTTCAAGCGGATTATGTGATCCGAGAAATCCATGAGGGATCGTGCAGTATGAGAAATGATACGTACATGCAATGATTGTCAAATACATCGTCCCGTGCCAAGAAACCCTCAGCATCCGCTAACCCCAATCACGGCCCCGTGGCCGTTCTATAAATGGGGAATTGATATAGCTGGTCCTTTCCCGGAAGGATCAGGTAAAGTTAAATTTTTAATAGTCACAATGGATTACTTCACGAAATGGATAGAAGCGAAAGCCGTGGTGACAATCACAAGAAATCAGGTGAAAAAATTTGTGTGGGACAACATCGTATGCCACTTCGGTCTTCCAGGAGAAATAATCTCGGACAACGGCAAGCAGTTCAGCGACAACCCATTTAAGGATTGGTGTGACAAATTGAATATCACACAATGATTTGTCTCAGTGAAACACCCGCAGTCTAATAGACTGGTAGGGAAAACCAGAGCTTGGGTAAAGGAATCAAGGCACGCCTGGGCGAAGGAAACAAGAATTGGGTATAGGAACTCCCCCATGTCCTGTGGGCCCATCGCACGATGATTAAGTCAAGTCATGGTGACACACCTTTTTCCCTGACCTATGGAACGGAAGCCGTCATACTTGCGGAAATCGGAATGCCCACCTACCGCACCTCGGCAGTAGACACTGTACATAATGATGAAGAGCTACGGCTAAATTTGGATCTACTGGAAGAAAAGCAGGAGCGCGCAGCAATCTGTGAGGCCAAGGCCAAAATAAAGATGACAAAGTATTACAATGCTAGGGTCCGCGGTGTTGCTTTTAGACCTAGAGACTTTGTTTATCACAGTAATGATGCAAGTCATGTGGCAGCCGGTGGAAAGCTTGGACCAAAGTGGGAAGGTCCTTATGAGGTCACAGAAGCACTAGGTGATGGAGCATATAAACTAAGGACTATGGGAGGCGCGGACCTACCGCGGACATGGAACGTTGCCAATCTGAAGAAATGCTACCTCTAGGCTGCAGCACATGCATGGATGAACCCTCATTGTCGTTAGGACCCCTAATAAAAGTAATCCATGTATCTTTTAATTTTTTGTTCTTAAGATATTAATAAAACTCCGCAGGGCCTAGTGATTCGTCAGATAGTATACATATAAAATAACACAAATGCAAATCTCAACCAAATGTCCTTAACCAAGGCAAAAGGTCA
>BQNB010085684.1:0-28402 GCA_026074375.1 Tanacetum coccineum
GTCATTCTCTCATATCTTGTGCAATATTCATGAAGTAACGCTTCCGGACATATTTCCGCTGTGACCCATTTTGGAGGTGTTACAGATTGGTATCTAGATCCAAGGTTATAGAGAACTAGGTAGCATGTCTTACCTAGACTATAACCGTTTTCACAAACATATCATCACATAAAACTTTTCATAAGCATACATACTACTTGCTTACACTATAGGCTTACATGATTTATATACATACTTAACTTTTCTTAAGTATATTTCTTACACTTGTCTTATATATTATACTTATATATAAACCCTTGATTGTCACAACATGTCTTCATCATCACACACCACGGTTACCTACACTTTCGTATTCATTAAAAGTGACTTACCATCGTGGGGCTTTCATTTGATGGAGGCTTATGAGCCAGAGGCACCAAAGGCCGCACCACAGTCTCCTGAGCAGGCACCACTCTCACCTGTTCATGTTTCCGAGTACCCAGAGTACTTGGAACCGTCTGATGATGACATACCAGTAGAGGATCAACAACTGCCTGCTGATGTATCACCTACTGCACGTCCACCTGGTTACATTACTGACTCTGAGCCTATCGAGGATGACTCAGAGGAGGATCTCGTTGACTATCCCTCCGATGAGGAAAAGGAGAAGGAGGATGAGCCTTCATCTCTAACCAACCCTGCATCACCTGTACCAGATTCTGTTCCCTCGTCTGAGGAGGCAGAACTAATTGAGACTGATGAGCCTGCTGTTACACCATCATCACCCCATACTGTTGTTCCATTATCTTAGACTGGTCTCCATATGGCACGAAAGACGGTCCGACCCCAGCCACCTCTACAGCATCCATTGAGGCACACTTATCGAGTATCTGCTGCACCCACACCTCCATCACCACCACCATCTCCATTATCACTTTTATCATCCACACTCCCTAGGATTCCATCCCCACCACTACCATTACCATCACCTCACCGTAAGGAGGTCATTCCCGAGGCCGATATGCCGCCTCAAAAGAGGGATAGATTTACCATCCCGTCTTATAGGTTTGAGATAGGTGAGAGTTCGGCAGCCACTGCTGCTAGACAGCCCAAGATCTCCTTATCCCGTGGTACTAAGATTATGACCTATTTAGAGGAGGTCAAAGAGGACATGACTAACCTTTCTTCCAGACAGAGACTAGATAGTGAGGAGTTCTACACGCGTCATCGGGATGCGCAGGATGAGAGAGCTTTGCTACATGCTCAAGTATCCACACTTAGGAGAAAGGCGATATCATCACCATATGGCTATGCTTGCAGAGAGCGAGGCTATGTATGCTCGTCAGGCTTGGTCACAGGCCATGGATTATAACAAGGCGGTACATGCCTAGCTCCTAGCATTACGAATTGAGGTCAAGACAGGCTGAGGCTAGAGTGCTGCAGAGACAGAGGATAGATGATGGTGAAAGGTTGACTAGGCACATTCAGCATGAGCACGACAGATTTAGAGAGCTAGAGCGCACTAGAGATGCAGAGCGCTAGGATGGGACAACTGACGTTGGTAATAGTTGTTAGTGTTGTATCATGTGTTAGCTATCTTGTATAGCCTGCTAAGTATTATGGGTAACTCCTAGCTAGTAGGCTCTAGGATCGTATTTTTCATTTTGTAACCTAATTGTATTGGTCATTTTGTAACCGAACCTATCATGTATGTTATTGATGTTGTTATATATGATGTCAACTTATTTATGCCATTATTGATCTCATTTCTGTTATATATCCACTGCGTGTCGTGATATCATTTTTTACATATTGTACTTATTGCATGTCGTGATTATGATTGTACGAAATCTCACGTGTATTATATTTTTGTGATTTTGAAGAAAATGGCTCTAAAGAAAACTCCTATCACTGATGCTGCTATTAAGGAATTGATAGCCCAAAGAGTAGCAGATGCGCTTGCTGATTATGAAGCAAATAGAGGCAGTGGGAATGGGCATGATAGCCACCATTCAGGAAGTGGCAGTGGAAGAACGCTGAACACTGCTCGGGTGTGCACATGCAAGGAAATCTTGAATTGTCAGTCCCTTAACTTTAAGGGCACTGAAGGAGTTGTAGGATTGACTCAGTGGTTTGAAAAGATGGAATCCGTATTCCATATTAGCAACTGCACCATTGAGTGCCAAATTAAGTATGCCACTTGCACTATGCTTGGTAGTGCATTAACATGGTGAAATTCCCACATTAAGACTATTGGTCATGATGCTGCCTATGGGATGCCATGGAGGACACTAATAAAAATGATGACTAACAAGTACTGTCCAAGAAGTGAAATCAAGAAGTTAAAGATTGAGTTGTGAAATCTGAAAGTGAAGGGTACAGATGTTGTGAGCTACACATAATGTTTTTAGGAGTTAGCTTTGATGTGTGGGAGAATGCTTCCTGAAGAGTCTGATCAGGTGGAGAAATATGTTGGTGGACTTCCCGACATGATTCAAGGTAATGTGATGGCATCCAAACCAAAAATGATGCAAGAAGCAATCGAGTTGGCAAATGATCTGATGTACCAAAAGGTTCATACTTTTGTTGAAAGACATGCTGAGAACAAGAGAAAGCTTGACAATAACCCAAGAGATAACCAGACTCAACAATAGCCTTTCAAGAGGAAAAATGTGGTCAGGGCATAAACAGTTGGGCTTGGTGAAAAGAAGGAGTATGGTGAAACTTTACCATTGTGCACCAAGTGCAATTATCATCACATTGGACCATGCGCTGCAAAGTGCACAAAGTGCAAAAGAGTTGGTCATTTGGCCCATAATCGTAGGATTCCTGCTGCTGCCAATACCCAAAGAGCCCTCGGGGCAGTTCAGAGGGTTGTTACGTGTTTTGAATGTGGAAACCAAGGGCACTACAAGAAAGATTGCCCAAAATTAAAGAACAAGAACCGTGGGAATCAGTCTAGCAACGGTGAAGCACGTGCAGGAGCCTATGCTTTGGGAGGAGATAAGCCAAACCCAAATTTAAACGTCGTTACGGGTACGTTCCTCCTCAATAACTGTTATGCTGCTGTCTTATTTGATACCGGTACCAATAGAAGTTTTGTGTCAACTGCATTTAGTTCCCGAATTGATATCATCCCATCTACATTAGACAATAGTTATGACGTTGAGTTAGCTGATGGCAGAATAATAGGAGTTAATACTATAATTCGGGGTTGTACGTTAAACTAGTTAAATCACCCATTCAATATCAACCTCATGCCCGTAGAACTTGGTAGTTTTAACATCATAATAGGTATGGATTGGCTATCATTGTATCACACCGTGATTGTATGTGATGAGAAGATTGCTCGTGTTCCCTTTGGAAATAAGACCCTGATTATTCGTGGTGACGGAAGCAACCCTTAAAATGAGTCCCAATTAAATATCATTTCTTTCACTAAGACTCATAAGTATTTGCTAAAAGGATGCCATGTCTTTTTGGCACATATCATCAAAAAGAATCCTGAAGACAAGTCGGAGGAGAAGCGACTTGAGGACGTGCCAATCGTACGAGATTTTCCAGAAGACTTGCCGGGTATTCCACTGACCCGACAAGTGGAAATTCAAATTGATTTGATACCTGGTGATGCACCATAGCACGGGTGCCTTACCGATGAGCTCCATTCGAGATGAAAGAATTGTCGGACCAATTGCAAGAGCTTTCTGACAAAGGCTTTATAAGACCAAATTCCTCATCTTGGGGAGCTCTAGTTTTGTTTGTCAAGAAGAAGGATGGATCATTTCGGATGTGTATCGAGTTATCGACTACAAAGAGTTGAATAAGCTGACGGTAAAGAACCGTTATCCACTTCCAAGGATTGACGATTTATTCGATCAACTACAAGGGTCAAGTGTCTACTCAAAGATTGACCTGAGGTCGGGTTATTATCAGCTTAGAGTTCGGGAAGAAGATATCCCGAAGACTGCATTCAGGACTCGTTATGGTCATTACGAGTTTCAAGTTATGCCATTTGGTTTGACGAACGCACCAATGGTATTTATGGATCTTATGAATCGGGTGTGCAAACCATATTTGGACAAATTCATGATTGTCTTTATTGACGATATTTTGATCTACTCGAAGAACCAGCAAGAGCACAAGGAGTACCTTAATTCAATCTTAAAGTTGCTTAAGAAGGAGGAGTTGTATGCCAAATTCTCTAAATGTGAATTTTAGATCCCTAAAGTAAAATTTCTCGATCACATGATTGATAGTCAAGGCATTCACATAGACCCCGCCAAGATCGAATCCATCAAAGATTGGGCATCTCCTAAGACTCCGACGGAGATTTGTCAATTTTTAGGTCTTGCCGGTTACTATCGAAGATTTATTGAAGGATTTTCGAAGATTGCCAAGTCAATGACCAAACTAACTCAGAAGAGTGTGAAGTTTGATTAGGGAGATAAGGAAGAAGAAGCTTTTGAACTGTTGAAGCAGAAATTTTGAAGTAGAAATTATGTACTGCACCTATTTTGGCTTTACCTGAAGGAGTTGAGAATTTTATAGTTTATTGTGATGCTTCGCATAAAGGATTTAACAAGATCGCAATTCAAGTAAGATCGTTGCAGGATCGTAGGATCGTAGGATCGGATCGAATTGGATCGGATCGTAGGATCGTAGAATGGCCTTATTTTGGACTTTTGGTAATTTAGGCTAAGGTTTATAAATTTTTATTAAGACCGTTTCATATTTCTTTTCTATCAAGAATAGCTTAACGATTGAAACATGAAGTAGGAGCACGTATGTAGTATCTTTTTTGTATCCAAATCATTCATTTATCGATTGAAACATGAATGAACTTTGTGCAAATATGTATTACAATATATCTAACATTCTACTACCACGGTACTTGAACATAGAACTTTTTCTTATATCATCCATTTACATTCGTTTGTCATATATGGGGGAATTTCATATATACCCGATAAAACTTGAAAAATTAATTATTTCTCCAAAACACAAGTTATCAATGCATGATGTACAATGCTATTAAAAAATGTTTGGATAAAATATGTAAATATTGAAGTGTTTTTAGCATATACGTAAATACCCATCATATAAAATATTATATAAAAACATATAGAAATATAAAAAGTAACCTTATACAAAAATATATATGTTTTCATAGGATCTTACGATCCCGATCCGATCCGATCCTACGATTACGATCTTGCAAAGCCAAAAAAGATCACAGGTAAGATCCTGATCCTGACAACCTTGGTTTGACATGTTCGAAGGTCAAAGCCTAACACTAAAAACCATCTGGTTTGTTGGTACAACCTGTGATACATCAGTGGAAATGGTAGAAAATCACTATGGATTTTATCACAAAGCTACCTAAGACGTCAAGTGGTTACGATACCATTTGGGTGATTGTTGATCGTCTTACCAAGTCTGCTCACTTTTTACCAATGAAGGAGAATGATTCGATGGATAGACTAACGAGACTATACTTGAAAGAAGTGGTCTCAAGGCATAGAATGTCGGTCTCTATCATTTCTGACCGTGATGACAAATTTACATCACATTTCTGGAAGTCGCTTCTGAAAGCTTTGGGTACTCGTTTAGACATGAGTACGGCTTACCATCCGCAGACTGATGGTTAAAGCGAGAGAACTATTCAAACTCTCGAAGATATGTTACGCGCCTGCGTAATAGATTTTAGAAATGGTTGGGATAGACACTTGCCACTAGTAGAGTTCTCATACAACAACAGTTACCATACAAGCATCAAAGCCGCACCATTTGAGGCGCTCTATGGTCGAAAGTGTTAATCACTTGTTTGCTGGGTCGAGGTCGGAGATATTCAGCTCACTAGCCTAGAAATCGTTCACGAGACTACCGAGAAGATCATTCAGATATAAAGTAGGATTCAAGCCGCTCGTGATCGTCAGAAGAGTTACGCTGATGTGAGGCGTAAGCCCTTAGAATTTCAAGACGGTGACAAAGTCATGTTAAAGGTTTCGCCTTGGAAAGGGGTTATCCGTTTTGGCAAACAGAGGAAGTTAAACTCGAGGTATATCGAACCTTTCAAGGTGTTAGAGAAAGTAGGAACCGTTGCTTACAAAATCGAACTTTCTCAACAATTAAGCAGGGTTCATAGCACTTTTCACCTATCTAATTTGAAGAAGTGCTTGTCCGATGAATCACTTGTGATTCCGTTGGATGAGATCCATATCGATGATAAGCTCCACTTCATTGAAGAACCTGTGGAGATTATGGATCGTGAAGTCAAACGGTTGAAGCAAAGCCGTATACCCATTATCAAGGTTCGATGGAACTTGAGACGAGGTCCTAAGTTCACATGGGAACGTGAAGATCAATTCAAAAAGAAGTATCCACATCTCTTCACCAATCTTGCATCTTCGTCACATACCACGACTTGAGCTTTGCGGACAAAGCTCTTTTGACAGGGGAAGACTGTAACAACTCGCAATTTCAGGTCATTTTACGTCAATAAACTCTCAATTATTTATTTTAAGCTTTTACGCATTTACTTTTAATTTCAACCGTTAAGTTAAATCGCGTAAACCAAAAGTCAACAATTAACGTAAATTGACATCAAACAATTAAAAGTTTACGTCAAGCAAGTGTTATATTATTTTTACGAAAATAATTTATAACTTTTCATATTTTATTTTTATACGTTACGTAAAACGTTTACGTTTCGCATTTTGGAACCTTTTTGCATACATGTAAACCATTCTACCTATCTACACTTAACCAAAAACCCACAATTATACCCAATACCTAAAATTTATAAAATTCTACACCAGAAACCACCTAGGTCGGGTTCATATTCAACGCAACACCATATATGATACAAAATTTACTTAGGAAATTACCATGTGCATATTACCAATCCACTAGCTAACTTACTTACACAAGTTATCAGCTATCTTACACACTATGACAAAACTACTCCCCCTCCTTGCTAATCACCACCAAACTTACCCCTCATAGATGATGGGATTTTGTAAGAACTTGTCTTTTAGATATTTTGCATATATAAAGAACTAGTAAGACTTCATTCACTTTACTTCTCACTTGCCAAAATTCATAAAACTCTCCCACTCTCTACACCAAAGCCCACGGCTCAAATAAGTATCCCAAGAAAGTTTTGCACGGCTAAAAATAAGCTCCCAACATCATCCATAGTTTCCATTTTATTGATTTTACAAGCATACAAGGTTGATTAAGTGTATAATCTAAGGTGTTTCAAGTTAGTTTGTAAGTTAGGGTTCTATATTAATCAAGGGTTTTCAAGAAGAAAGTTAGGGTTTTCATAATCAAGACTTGGGGTTTTCATAAGGATTTTGGGTTTAGAGTTAAGGTCTAGGGTTTCATTTTGATCACATACTTATAAGCATACTACATTCACTCTTTTGATTTTATTACATATTGATTATGTTTATTCATGTTTCTATACTTTCATTATGTATTCTTACATATAAACATCTTGATTATAAAGTTATATCACCAACTAGTTTACTTTTATAAACATTTGCAAAGAAATCAAGAAGCACAACTTACTTATGATTTTAGACATATGGTTAGGTTTATAATTCATAAACTAGCTTATTTGATCTTATGATTATTTCATGATATTGTGAAGTGTTGGATGAGATTAGGATAGTGGATGATTGTGATTGTGAAAGGTGATTGAAATATAT
This sequence comes from Tanacetum coccineum, assembly GCA_026074375.1. Taxonomy (NCBI): domain Eukaryota; kingdom Viridiplantae; phylum Streptophyta; class Magnoliopsida; order Asterales; family Asteraceae; genus Tanacetum; species Tanacetum coccineum. Next base: position 7,695 of record BQNB010085684.1, read on the forward strand.
AGACTAGTGGTTTTGTGGTATGAAAATGGAGTAGAAATAATAGACGAAAAGTGTGTAAAATACCCTTAGGGATAACAACTTTATAACAGTAGGATACAAACTTTTAGATAAGTTAAAACCTTAAAAATATGTTAGTTCATCTCAATACTATTTCGTGCATATAGAGAACGCGAAGTTGCTACACCAAAGAAATGGATGATTGAGGTCACCTCAAAAATCATCTCAATATGTCTGTTGGGCTGAGGTTGGAGATGCCCAACTAACTGGTCCGGGAGATCGTTCACGAAACTACAGAAAAGATCATCCAAATCAAGAAAGATATTCAAGCTGCATGTGATAGATAGAAAAGCTACGCCGATAGGAGACGTAAGCCATTGGAGTTTCAAACTAGATATAAGGTTATGTTGAAGGTATCGCCATGGAAAGGAGTGATACGTTTCGGCAAACGGGGAAGCTGAACCCTCGTTATATTGGACCTTTCAAGGTACATGCTAAAGTTGGAACAGTCGCATACTGACTTGAACTCCCAGATCAACTAAGTCATACCCATAGTACTTTTTACGTTTCAAATATGAAAAAGTGTCTTTCTGACGAACCGTTAACTATCCCGTTGGATGAATTTTAGATTGACGACAAGCTTAATTTCATTGAGGAACCGGTTGAAATCATGGATCGGGAAGTCAAACGTTTGAAGCAGAGCCTATCCTGATTGTGAAAGTACGTTGGAATTCTAGGTGAGGTCCTGAGTTTACTTGGGAGCGCGAAGACCAAATGAAGAAAAAGTACCCTCATCTTTTTGTTAACCCTGCATCTACATCTAAAGTTACGTCTTAAGCTTTAAGGACAAAGCTATTTTAACGAGGTAAGGATATCACACCCCGTTAACTATCCCGTTGGATGAAATTTAGATTGACGACAAGCTTAACTTCATCGAGGAACCGGTTGAAATCATGGATCGAGAAGTCAAATGTTTGAAGTAGAGCCGTATCCTGATTGTGAAAGTACGTTGGAATTCTAGGTGAGGTCCTGAGTTTACTTGGGAGCGCGAAGACCAAATGCAGAAAAAGTACCCTCATCTTTTTGTTAACCCTGCATCTACGTCTAAAGTTACGTCTTAAGCTTTAAGGACAAAGTTATTTTAACGAGGAAAGGATATCACACCCCGTAAATTTTAGGTCAATATTTTAACCTTTTTTGATCATTGCTTTTGACTTTTATACGTTACGTTTGAATTTGGAAATTTTCCTGTAAGTTGTCCCGCGTAAAACTGAAAATCGTTATTGGACGTGTTTCGGCTTTGGACTTGGATTAGTCTACGTGTTATATGCATTATTTTATCATTTTAAAGTGTTACGCAGGTCACGTTCACTTTCGTTTGTGATTTATACGTTTTTCGCGTACGTCGTACGGTTTTAGCGTTTTAGGTAAAACAAAGACCCGAAAACCCGCAATCTTTTCGTGTAAACTTTAGTTATCATATATCTCGTGTGACCTAAATTTTACACAGAAAGTAAATGACCTAAAGTTACGATAAATAAAGTTTACACGAAAAGATTGCGGGTTTTCAGGTCTCCATTTGACCTAAAACGCTAAAACCGTACGACGTACGCGAAAAACGTATAAATCGCAATCGAAAGTGAACGTGAACTACATAACACTTTAAAAAGATAAAATAATGCATATAACACGTAGACTAATCCAATCCCGAATCCGGAACACGTCCGATAATGATTTTCAGTTTTATGCGGGAAAACTTCCTAGAAAATTTCCAGATTCAAACGTAACGTATAAAAGTCAAAAGTAATGATCGTAAAAGGTTAAAATATTGACCTGAAATTTAATGGGTGTGACATCCTTCCCCCGTTAAAAGAGCTTTATCCTCAAAGATTAAGACGTAACTTTAGACGTAGATGCAGGGTTAGCAAAAAGACGAGGGTACTTTTTCTTCATTTGGTCTTCGCGCTCCCAAGTAAACTCAGGACCTCGCCTAGAATTCCAACAGACTTTCACAATCGGGATATGGCTCTGCTTCAAACGTTTGACTTCCCGATCTATGATTTCAACCGGTTCCTCGATGAAATTAAGCTTGTCGTCAATCTGAATTTCATCCAACGGGATAGCTACCGGTTCGTCGAAAAGACACTTTTTCAAATTTGAAATGTATAAAGTACTATGGACACAACTCAGTTGATCCGGAAGTTAAAGTCGGTATGCGACTGTTCCAACTTTAACAAGTACCTTGAAAGGTCCAATATAACGATGGTTCAGCTTCTCCCGTTTTTTGAAACGTATCACTTCTTTCCATGGAGATACCTTCAACATAACCTTATCTCCAGCTTGAAACTCCAATGGCTTACGTCTCCTATCGGCGTAGCTTTAGTAACATTCTGTATTTTCAGGTCATTTACGACGTCATATATTTTACTAATTATTTTTTTTTCTCGTACGCGTTCGCTTTTAATTTTAATAGTTAAGATAAATCGCGTAAGCTATAAATCAACAATCAACGTAAACGGACACCAAACGAATTAAAGTTTTCATCAAACAAGCAATATATTATTTTTACGAAGGTAATAATCAACTTTTTATATTTTATTTTTATTAGTTGTGTAAAACGTTTACGTTTCGCAATTTAATACATTTAGGTATACCCGGAAGCACCAAAACTTTTCTACGCTTCAATAAATACCCATTTTTATACCCAATACATAAAAATTAACTCAAATACAATCATACATATACATAGGGCCGGTTATGGTTGTAGAAAACACAAAGAAATATCTAAATTACAAACATACTTCCTTAATTTAATGGGATGTTCCTTTCTTTTTTAGACAAAGACCATAAGACCCCATGAAACCCTCATCTTGTTCTTTGACTAGTCATTAGGGCATTTAAGGCTTTTTGCTAGTGATACACACACACACTTCTCATTTTAAAGGTGTAAAACACAAAACTCTCCTCCCTCCTCCTCTCTAGCTCACGGCAACCACAAGACCAACACCAAATCCATACCAAATTTTACTTATCACATTTACACACATTCCTACTATATATCTAAGATGTTCTTAGGTGTTTAGAAGGGTTGGTTTAAGCTTTACAAGAATTAAGACAAGAAAGTTCAAGATATAAGTTCTTAAGAAAGTTAGGGTTTTCATCTCATATCTCAAGCCAAGGGTTTAAATCACAAGGGTGTGATTTATTTCCCATTCACCACTCATCATTACTAAGGTTATCTAAAACCCTAAACACTTCATAATTATCATTTTATGAGTATATTAGTTCTATATGGCAAAATCACCATTAGGATGCTTTTAAACATGTAAAACATATTTTTGCTTGTGATTATAATTTTGTACACTTATTCATGTGTTATGTGGTTGTATATATCATGGAATGATGGAAAAATAAGTATTGTACAATGTTGGTTTAAGTGTAAAAAGTAAATGTATAAACTTGTAATTAAAAGTTACTTAAGAAAGTTATGATATAAAAGTATTGCTAAGGACTTGCTAACTTGGACTCATGGACAAAAATATGGACCATGGACTTTATTATGTATAAGACTTATGATATAAAGTGATGTGGAAGACTTGTGATTAATTATTAAGTTGAAAAGTAAATAAAAACAAAGTTATATAAATAAATACATATTTATTAATAAGGGACTGTTTTGGTTCGATTTCCAAATAGTGGGTTTGATATTTTTATAAAATAGTACGTCTCATGACGATTCCAAAAAGGTAAGAAACTCGAAAAACCGATTTATAACGAAGGAGATACGACGATTACAAGTTTACGATAATTAATACTTTTATAAAAATAATTTTATAAAAAGTTACTGTTCATCAGGGACTTTATTTTTGGAAAAACATCATAAATAAATAGAACTTTTAATTACGAGAACGTGCTCGAAAGAATCGCTAAAAACGGAGCTATAACGAATAAGATACGACGTTTAGTTTTATAAAAATAATTTTATAAAACTCCATGAACAGTAAAAAGTACTGTTCATCAGAGAGCTCAAAATATGAAAATGTAAAATAATGATATATCTTTCAAATACGAAAACGTGGGCGCAAGAAACATGCAAATCGGGCTTAAAACGATAAAGTTATGCACTATTTTCTAACTTGTGCACTATTTCCTGAGGTGAATAGTGTTGGTTCGTTTTTAATAAAAAAATTTGCGAAACATTTTAGAATCACTTAAATAATATTTATACTTATTTTAAACTTTATAAATATTATTTTACAAAGGCGATTAAACCATTAAACGATTATACGAGGTCAAAATACATGGTATTTAATTATCAAATGCCATTTAAACATAATTTCACAAACACAATTAGATGGTGATGTAGCTATATAGAATTATATGTGGCATTAGTTAATCAAAGTTCTTAGTACTTATACGACCTATATTAATTTAGGTTGCATTCCGTCATTACCGTGACGCATTTTCTGTTATACTCAGATTATCATTAACTCAAGGTGAGTTCATAGCCCCATTTCTATCTACTTGTTTTACAAACTCTACGGGGTGGAATTACATGCTTGTTTTACTACGGACACAAGTGTTTTAAAACTGTATGCTATTTCGTGATCATATTATTGCCTAAGTACCCTTGCCACTAAGTCCCCTTTTATCATGAACCGTGAGTTGCTATATTAGTAAGCGCGAGTGTTGTGGATAGATCTATCGGGACTAACAATCCCCACCTGGAATTTCTGGTCACAAGTTGATCATGGTGCATTTAACATTTAGAGGAACTTGTAGGCTGTTTTGGCATACACCCTACCTTATTTGGGGAACAGATAGTTAAGTCTTCGGGGTCATGAGCTTAGTGCAATAATACATGTTTTGGACTACTGAATTTGTTTCATAGTCTACCATTACCTAAATCTTGTGGTCCACTTCTTATTTGATTAACCTATGAATTCACTCAACCGTTGTGTTGACCTTTAGCATGTTTAATTTCAGGTCCTAAGGTATAAGCTTGGATGGGAGCCGTGACTGATATCAATGAAGATGGATTCTGTGTTTATTTAAATTCGATGTAACTTTTATCTATAAAAACTTATGTCATCTTTTGGGATTATGAAGCTTTTACTTAAAAGAACGTATGTAGTATGTTTATGACTCTTTTAATATTTTGGGACCATAACTGAAAACTCTGATATTTTATAATGCATCGGATGTACTTATTTAAAACGTCTCTTTGTGGTCGTTTCCTATATCTTGATTGTTGTACTTGACGTAGCACCCCATTGTTACCATTCCGCTGCTACCTGATTTTGGAGGTGTTATAGATCGGTATTAGAGCCAATGTTATAGGGAACTGGGTCATTTTCAAAACCTAGTCTATAACCAAAATTTTTAAAGACTTTCTTTCCTTTCATTTTCAAAATACAAAATACAAAATCCTTCATCGCTTATCCGATATCCGCGCGCGTATTCCCCGATCCTTACTTACTCGTCTGATTATCATTATTGTATTATATAGTTTATATATAATACTTGGTTTAATTTTGATCCCTTATGTCTATCTTCTAGCGTACTACTATTCATTCATATCGGTCGATATATAAATATTGACCATTCTAATTAATGATGTTATTTATAAAAGCATCACCGTTTAAAATAACTATCATTGTGAAATTTAATCTTGTGGCTACGTGGATTCATTATAGAATTGCATACTATAATGATGATAAATTCATGAGCATTGTAGTATTCTTATATCCTCCGTTAGTATCATATACCTCGACTCGACGTACTCCTACAAATTCTTACCGAATTTTGTACTTGTATTATTGACAGAATCATGCCGCCCAGAAGATTGAAAAAGAAATCTGTTAAGAGGTTGATGGAGAAACGTGTAGCTAAAGCTATTGAAGAATACGAAAAGTCTAGGGCTAATCTAGATAGTGCTGGAAGTTCAGGAGGAAACACTGGGAATATTGGAGGAACTGTGAATGTGCAAGGTTGTTCGCACAAGACTTTTATGAATGGAAAGCCTCATTCATTTAATGGAACGGAGGGTGTGGTTGGTTTAAGGCGTTGGATAGAGAAGGTGGAGCAAGTGTTTAAAATTTGCAAGTGTACCGAGGAAGACAAAGTTATGTTTGCTGCTAGTACTTTCGAGGGTCGTGCGTTAACATGGTGAAATGGGAACGTGCACACCCTAGGGCTTGTCAATGCTAACCGTATTCCTTAGACTAAATTTAAGACGATGATGACTACGGAATATTGCCCAGCAATCGAAATCCAAAGGATGGAGCAAGAGCTCTGGACTCTGACTCTGAAAGGAGATGACATCGAGGCATACAACAATCGTTTCCATGAGCTGGCCTTGATGTGTCATGAATTGGTGCCTACTGAAAAAAAGAAGATTGAAAAATATGTTCGTGGGTTTCCTGAAAGAATCAAAAGAAATATCACTTCTTCAAAACCTGCAACTCTGCATGATGCCATCAACATGGCCCGTGAACTGGTTGAGCAAGCAGTTCAAGGTAGGGCTACCAGTGAAATCAATAAAAGGAAGTGGGAAGACCACCAAAGAAACAACAACAACAATAATAACAACAACAACAACCGCAACCGAAACAACAACTATCACCAACAACAAAACAGGAGGCAGGAAACTGCCAGGTCCTATGCTGCAGCCCCAACTAAAAATAGGGGTTATGCTGGGAATCTACCAAGGTGCAACCGTTGCAACTCTCACCACAATGGGCAATGCCCTCCAAAGTGTCAGAAGTGCCAAAGAACCGGTCGTCGGGAGAAAGATTGTAGGGTTAGGGTTCCAGGTGCAGGAGTTAACCCTCTTCAGGATATGACTTGTTATGGATGTGGTGAAAAAGGACATTTCAATGACAAGTGTCCAAAAGGAAGGAACCAACCGAATGAGGGAGCTCATGGGAGAGCTTACGTGGTGGTTGAAAATCCGCAGCAGAATCCGAATGTGGTCACGGGTACATTTCTTCTTAATGATCACTATGCTTGTATCCTCTTTGATTCTGGTGTTGAGAAGAGTTTTGTATGTTCTGCGTTTACACCTTTTATTGATATTGCCCCAACCGCTTTAAATACTAGTTATGAAGTAGAGTTAGCAGCTGGAAAGGTGGTTAGTACCAACACTATTTTACGTGGTTGTACCTTAGTCTTGCTTAATCATGTGTTCAAAATTGACCTACTCCCGACCCGACTAGGAAGTTTCGACGTAATTATTGGCATAGATTGGCTGCCATACCACCGAGCTGTCCTAGATTGTTATGAAAAGATTGTCCGTATTCCTCTTTCGAATGGCGAGATTCTTGAAGTACAAGGCGAGAGGCCGGAAAAGGATCCTGGATCACTTGCGTGTATCAATGCTGATGAAAAGAAGATTGATGATATTCGAGTTTTCCAAGACTTCCATGAGGTATTTCCAGATGATCTGTCAGGTTTACCTCCTGTGCGTGAGATAGAATTCCGCATCGATCTGATTCCAGGCGCGTCGCCAGTTGTTAAATCACCATACCGATTAGCTCCGTCAGAGATGTTAGAGTTGTCGAACCAGCTAAAGGAGCTTTAAGAGAAGGGTTTCATTCGACCCAGTCATTTACCATGGGGAGCACCCGTGCTTTTTGTTAAGAAGAAAGACGGTGCGATGAGAATGTGTATAGACTACAGGGAATTAAATAAGTTGACTATAAAAAACCGCTATCCTCTCCCTAGAATTGACGACTTGTTTGATCAATTACAAGGTGCGTGTTGTTTCTCCAAGATAGATCTTCGTTCAGGATATCATCAGTTAAGAGTACGAGAAGAAGATATACCGAAAACCGCGTTTAGAACCCGATATGGGCATTTTGAGTTCACAGTTATGCCATTTGGGCTGACAAACGCACCAGCAATATTTATGGACTTAATGAACCGCGTCTGCAAACCATATTTGGACAAATTCGTAATTGTGTTCATTGACGACATCTTAATCTACTCAAAATCAGAAGAAGAACATGAAGTCCACCTGAAGACGATTCTAGACTTACTCAAGAAGGAGAAGTTATATGCCAAATTTTCAAAGTGCGAATTTTGGTTGAAAGAGGTCCAGTTCCTAGGACATGTGGTCAACCGTGATGGTATCCACGTGGATCCTAGCAAGGTTGAGTCGGTCAAGAACTGGAAGATTCCTGAATCGTCAACTGAAATCCGTTCATTTTTAGGATTGGCGGGTTACTACCGGAGATTCATTGAGAATTTCTCCAAGATCGCCAAACCCCTCACTCTGTTGACTCAAAAGAATAAGACATGTGTGTGGTACGATAAGCAAGATAAAGCTTTTCGCATTCTGAAGGAGAAGCTATGCAATGCTCCAGTGTTAGCACTCCCCGATGGACCAGACGACTTTGTGGTCTATTGTGATGCATCGAAACAAGGTTTCGGGTGGGTGCTGATGCAGCGGGGCAAAGTGATAGCGTATGCGTCAAGACAGTTGAAGAAACATGAGAATAATTATACCACCCACGACCTGGAATTGGGTGTGGTGGTGTTTGCCCTTAAAATCTGGAGACATTATCTTTATGGGACGAAAAGTGTTATCTACACTGACCACAAGAGTCTCCAGTACATCTTTGACTAGAAAGAGTTAAATATGCGCCAACGGCGGTGGATCGAGCTGCTCAGTGACTATGAGTGTGAGATCAAATACTACCCAAGCAAGGCAAATGTGGTAGCAGATGCATTGAGTAGAAAAGAAAGACTCAAACCAAGACGAGTATGTGCCATGAGTATTACTATTCATTCTGGACTTAAGACTAAGATTTTGGAAGCACAGGGCGAAGCTTCCAAGGATCTCAAAGCCCCAGCTGAATGGCTAAGAGGATTAGAAACACACTTTGAGCGACGAGATGATGGTGGAATTTACTTCTTCGATCGTATCTGGATTCCATCAGTTGGTGGTGTAAGGAAATTGATCATGGATGAAGCTCATACTTCTAGATATTCAATACATCCGGGTGCGGATAAGATGTACTATGATCTGAGAGACTTGTATTGGTGGCCTGGTATGAAGAGAGACATTGCTGAGTACGTTAGCAGGTGTCTTACGTGCTCTAAGATTAAAGCCGAACATCAGAAACCCTCAGGATTACTTCAGCAACCAGAAATCCCTGAGTGGAAATGGGAGAAGATAACAATGGACTTAGTCACAAAGTTGCCTAGAAGCAGCAGTGGGTATGATGCGATTTGGGTCATTGTGGATAGATTGACCAAGTCGGCTCACTTCTTACCTATTCGTGAAGATTACAAAACGGAGAAGCTAGCAAGGATTTATATCAACGAGATTGTGGCAAGACATGGTGTGCCGGTGTCAATCATCTCAGACCGTGATGGTCGATTCGCGTCACACTTATGGCAAGCTCTTCAGAAGGCGTTAGGTACAAAACTACATATGAGTACGGCTTACCACCCTGAGACCGACGGTCAGAGTGAGCGTACTATTCAGACGCTGGAAGATATGCTACGAGCTTGTGTTATGGATTTTGGTGGCAGTTGGGATACTCATCTCCCGTTGGTTGAGTTTTCTTATAATAACAGTTACCACACGAGCGTTAAGTGTGCACCATTCGAGGCTCTGTACGGGCGAAAGTGTAGATCCCCCGTGATATGGACTGAAGTGGGAGAAAGTCAGCTTATTGGACCAGAAATTGTGCAAGAAACGACAGAAAAGATTATTCAGATTAAGGAAAGGTTGAAAACGGCAAGGAGTCGCCAGAAAAGCTATGCTGATAAGAGGCGTAAGCCTCTTGAATTCAAAGTTGGAGACCGAGTATTACTAAAGGTATCTTCATGGAAGGGAGTGGTACGATTTGGTAAGAAAGGAAAGCTGGCACCATGGTATGTGGGACCGTTTGAAATAGTAGAGTGTGTTGGACCGCTAGCTTATCGGCTGAAGTTATCCCAGGAGCTGAGTTGTATTCACGACACGTTTCATGTGTCAAACCTCAAGAAGTGCTTGGCTGAGCCAGATGTTCAAGTGCCTTTGGAGGAGATCGTGATTGAGATTGTGGAGCGGGGTGTGAAAAAGCTAAAACAAAGAAGAATCATATTAGTCAAAGTTCGTTGGAACTCTCGGCAAGAAGCCGAGTATACCTGGGAACATGAAGATCAGTTCCGGAAGAAATATCCAAATCTTTTCTCTGAACCCGTACCTTCGTCAAGTGTCCCAACTTGAGCCTTGAGGACAAGGCTCTTCTAACGGGAGGAGACTGTAACATTTTGTATTTTCAGGTCATTTTACGGCGTCATTTATTTCACCATTTATTTTTAGTCTCGTACGCGTTTACTTTTAATTCTTATCATATAGTTAAATCGCGTAAGCTAAAAATTATCATTTAACGTAATCGGGCACCAAACAAATTAAAGTTTACATCAAATAAGCATTTTATTTTTACAAAAGTAATTATTAACTTTTTGTATTTTATTTTTTTATCGGTTACGTAAAGTGTTTACGTTTCGCAATAAATTTCGTTTAGGCATTCTCGGAACAACCAAAATTAATCTACGCTTCAACGAATAACTATTATTATTTCTCAATGCTCAAATTTTATAAAACTTTACCCATGAATACCATATGAGCCGAATTCTACCTAAAGAAATAAACCAAGACTCATAATTCACAAGTATGTACTTATTATTTAAAACTATACAACATATATCTTATGTAATATAGATAATTTGTTCAAGATTATCAAATGCACCAACTTTTCCATTTCCCCTCATGATATACGGATGGAAAAGTGTCCTAAGGGGACACATAGCTCACATTTTCACCAACTTGATATTGTACATCTTGCATCTCATTAAAGGGTTAGTACATGACTAGTATTTTTGACTACTTAGTCCCCTTGTTTCACTCTCCATGTTTTCCTAGTCTTTGGTCTTTGTTAAATCTTGCATTGACTAGTCTTGGATATATATTACTAGTATACACTCACACTCTTCACAACACTTAACAAAAATCAAATCTCTCCCTCTTTTACTCTCTTATACACGTCCCAACTTAAAGATCATAAACAAACCATACAAAATTTAATTACAACATTTACAAGCATTCCTACATCATTTCTAAGATATCCTAGGGTGTTTAGAAGGCTTGGTTTGGAGTTTACAAGGGTTAAGCAAGGATTAAAGCAAGTTAAGGTTTTCTTAGAAAACTAGGGTTTTCACTCTTTATTTTCAAGCTAAGGTTTAAATCACAAGGGTGTGATTTGTTTTCCCACTCATTACTCATTTACCTAAGGTTATCTAAAACCCTAATCATTTTTTACTACTTATGATTACATGTGTATAATGATTATATAGTTAAATCACCATTTATGATACTTTTAAAATGGATTTTCTTGTGATCATGGTTTTATGAACTTTTTCATATGTTATACAGTTGTTAATATCATGTTATGATGGAAACATAAGTATTGTACCATGTGGTTTAAGTGTAAAAAGTATATATAAAATAGCAAAAAGTATTACTTATTAAAGTCATAAGTAAAGTGGGAAATGACTTGTTATCGTTGGACACTTGGACAAATAGGACTAATGGACCTAATAATATAATAAACATAGAAATAAAGAGTTAAGGAAGATTTGTGGTATTTTATGAAGATGACAACTAAATAAAACAATATATATATATAAAATACTAATTATTAAAAGGCTGTTTTGGTTCGAATTCCCAAAGACAACGATTTATATTTTATAAAAAATACAATGTCACAAGGATCGGTGCGAGTAAGAGAACCGAAAAAATCTTTTTATAACGAAAGAGATACAACATTACAAGTTTACGATAATAATACTTTTTAAAAAGATTACTGTTCAACATAACATATGTATTTGTAAAACCATCATAAATAAGTAAGAACTTTTAATTACGGAAGCTGCTCGAAAGAAGCACAAAAAACGCGCTAAAACGAGTAAATAACGACATTTCCCAAAAAAAAAGTTTTATCGAACATTATTTATAAATAACTAAAAACCTTAAATGCTGAAGCTCACTTTCGAGGGCCTTCGGGTCTGATTGAGCCGAAGTGTAAAACTACAAAGTTGTTCGGAACGACATTTTACATAAACCTGCCGATTTTCATAATTTTCGGATGTATAGTTTGTAAACTAGACACTTTTCCTGACATGAATAGTGTTGGTTCGTTTTTAATAAAAATTTTGCGAAACATTTTAGAATCACTTATATAATAGTTATACGTGTTTTTAACTTTATAAATATTATTTTGCAAGACGATTAAATTACTTATACGATAACATTATGTAAGTAATAACAACATTAAATCGAGTATTTTTGGCGAATAATTAAATTATTAGACAAGTATACTATCGTTGCACATACAATTACGTGGACACTTATTTTTCAAGATACAAATTTATATTGTTTAAATTTTATAAATTAAACAAAGAGTATTAGGTGGTGATGTAACGCTATAACTTGTGATGTAGTATTTAGAATAAATACATTACACTCATTCGGCCTATAATTATTTAGGTTGCATTCGGACCTTCACGTGACATTTCCACTCGTCGACTTACGTTATTTATTCACGTTTGAGGTGAGTTCATAGCCCCATTTCTCTCTACTTGTTTTACAAACTCTACGGGGTGAAATTACATGCTTGTTTTACTATGGACACAAGTGTTTTAAATTGTATGCTATCCAGATTATTGCCTGAATATTATTGCCTAAGTTACCGCATTGCCAATTAAGTCCCTACCAAATCATGAACCGTTAATTGCTAATGTAGTGAGCGCTAGTGTTGTGGATAGATCTATCGGGACTGACAATCCCCACCTGGAATTTCTGGTCACAAGTTGATCATGGTGCATTTAACATTTAGAGGAACTTGTAGGTTGTTTGGCAGACACCCTACATTATTTTGGGGCACTGACAGTTAAGGTTTCGGTGTCATGAGCTTAGTACAATAATACATGTTTTGGACTACTGAATTTGTTTCATAGTCTACATTTACTTTAATCTTGTGGTCCACTCATTTACTGATAAACCTATGAATTCACTCAACCATTGTGTTGACTTTTAGCATGTTTAATTTCAGGTCCTAAGGTGTAATTTCTGAAGGGGAGCTGCGAGGATATCATGAAGATGGATTTTGTGTTTATTTAAATTCGATGCACTCTTTAACTTTTAAAAACCTATGTCATCTTTTGAAACCGTGAAACTTTTGTGTAACAAATGTATGTTGAAGCTTTATGACGCTTTAAAGTATGTGAGACCTAATGTGAAAACGCTGATATTTTATAATTTATCGAATGTACTTATTTAAAACGTCTCTTTGAAGTTGTTTTCTATATCTTGTTTGTTGTACTATGACGTGGCACCTCATTGTTTCCATTCCGCTGCATACCAGATTTTAGGGGTGTTACAAGGACCCCTTTGGGATTCTAGTTGAACAGACTCGATTTCGTAGTATGATCGGCTCCCTCATGTACCTCACTGCCAGAAGACCCAACCTTGTATTCGTTGTATGCATGTGTGCTAGGTATCAGGCATCGCCTACCAAAAAGCACCTTAATGCACTTAAACGAGTCTTTCGGTATCTCAGAGGAACCATTATTTGGGGACTTTGGTATCCGAAAAACAACGCTATGACACTAACGGCCTATGCAGATGCAGATCATGTAGGTTGTCAAGATACACGAAGAAGTACGTCAGGAAGTGCTCGGTTTCTTGGAAATAAATTAGTCAGCTGGTCATCAAAGAAACAGAAGAGCACTGCGATCTCAACTACAGAGGCTGAATACATTGCCATGTCTGGATGTTATGCTCAGATACTTTGGATGGGGTCACAGCTTACAGACTATGATTTTGCCTTCAAAGAGATTCCTCTGTATTGTGATAACCGCAATGCTATTACTCTCTGCTGCAACAATGTCCAGCACTCCCGGTCCAAGCACATTGACATACGTCATCATTTCATTCGAGAGCAGGTTGAGAAAGGCGTAGTTGAATTGTACTTCGTGACGACGGACTATCATCTTGTGTACATATTCACCAAGGCATTACCAAGAGAGCGGTTCGAATTTCAACTCTCGCGACTTGGTATGAAGAGTATGACTCCGGAAACCCTTATACGTCTTCAGGAAGGAGAAGAGGAGTAAATGATGGTCTTCCCATATCCTATGTATATTTGTATATACTTAAACACAAAAACAAAATACAAAAATAAAAAACCTACAAAAACCATAAAAATTAGAAAGATAGAAAATACCAAAAATATTTTTCAAGACATGTCTTCTGTAAATCGATAACATTTACGGACCTAGAAATGTCATTTAATAATGACACAGGTCTTTAAATGAAGTTCGAGCGGAAGTTCAAATTGTTTTTAAACATGTCTTAGTGGCTTGCAGTTATTTCAGTTTGCAACCCGCTTTTCAATTTGAGGAATGCATGTCGCCAAAAAGACAGTTGTTCCTAACAACGGGTAATTAATTTTTCCCAGGTACGGATTACTTAATATCCCTGCATCCAAGGATTAATGTATGTTTCAGTGCGTTTTTCCTCTTTCGGAAGAGAAATCTTCCTTTTTATAACCAAATAATTTTCTTCTTAATTGATTCTTCAAAAATTATTTGTGTTAATCACGGTGGTAAAGTGTTGGAAATTCATCAATTCGGGTTTTTCAAAATAAAATTTTCAACTCAAACAACGACTACAGCTCTTTCAATAAAAAACGGGTCATTGTTTGAGGGGGAGAGTGATTTCAAGTTTATTGCATCAAACGGGTTTCTAGATCACATCATACAATTAATGGAAAAGGTTTTATAGTAATACGGGGTTATAATTTAGTGTTATGTGTCAGTGTATGCATTTTTCATTTAATTAATATGTTCCACTATCGGCTTGTGAATAATTGGCACTCTTTTCTCCTAGTTTTTCTAACATATTTGAATCATTTGATATCCAAAATATCAAACGGTTTGAAATTTTTGATAAAGGGATAAAAAGTGATTAAAATATGTTAACTAATAAAATGTGATTTATGGACTCATATGTATACCTCAGCCTCCATGTGCTAAACAATTTCGCTTAATCGGTGCACATGTTGAGGGAGAGCGTTTCTGAAAATAAAAACAATCGGGGTACTAAAAGCTTTGATATTCATATCACAAGTACCTTGATTGAGTTTTTCAATTGGTTTTATGGCAAGGAAAACCGTACCAAAAGACCGACCATGCATTTACTTTTATCGGAGTTATAAGGTTGGTAGGGTTAGGTACTAGTTCTCATGATCCAGCCAGAACCGGAGGGATCTACCCAGGGACAATCCACTAGTTAGTATATAAGTCCTTAGGTATGATATAAAAAGGAGTAAAAATGAGAATAAGGGGAAAGTGCCGACTGAGATAAAGCTAGTACTGGAACAAACCCAACAAGGTACTAGTCATGAAGTCTCGGTAAGCACTGAAGGGGTTGAAGAATGAAAAAGAATTGTAAGGATAAAGGGTGAAAAGAAAGAAGCTTCCATACACTTAAGCAGAAAAAAACGGGTCATACACATCTACTGTTCATAATCACATTGATTGATTGCTGACATAGAAGAACAGCAGTTATGGACACAGTGGGGGGAATGCAATGCACAAACCCTCCATAGCACCAGTATCTCTCACTAAGATTTAGGTTTCACTTCTCACGGAGACTAAACACGTTATCTATTAACTTTCTCACTCCGAGTTAGTTGATATTGAAAAGGTGGCAGTCTGCTCCAGCCTTTGATTACTAAAACCAAAACGTACAATTGAGTCTAGAGCCAAGAGATCATCAATTAATCTCATTAGGACACTATACCATTTTACTTGTTCTTCGCACAATGTGAAAACAAGGATTAACATATGAGTCCTACGCATTATCCTTGTGGTATTGCCAGAAAATCCGAGTGATACCTAAGTATCAACGGTGAAGATGGAAATCCTGCTAGAGCCAACATCAAAATGCTATGGCTAGGTGATTGTGAGGATCCTATATGGATATAACTTATGTCAATTGGAAAGGAAACGATGGTGCGATTCTTACAAGAATCAACTGTTCCTGTATACGGAATTGGCGGTTAATGACTTTGACCCAAAAAAAAGCTTAAAACTCTCGACTTGTTACA
Organism: Tanacetum coccineum; assembly: GCA_026074375.1. Taxonomy (NCBI): domain Eukaryota; kingdom Viridiplantae; phylum Streptophyta; class Magnoliopsida; order Asterales; family Asteraceae; genus Tanacetum; species Tanacetum coccineum. The sequence goes on from BQNB010085684.1 coordinate 23,861, forward strand.
AAAACCATTTTACTAAGTAACACGTCGACGGATTTTTCAACTCAATTTTTCTCTTTATTGCTAATTGTTGTATTACAGGTTCATATAAAAATGGAGATGGTGTCATCCTGTTCCGGCAAAGACAAGTTCATTATCGCATGCTCATACTTGACCAACACACTCAAAGAAATCATGAAAGCTCAAGCATATGTTTCTAAGCTTCCGCAACTCTGTATCACACGTCTCTTCTGAATTGGCCAAGTATTTAAGTTAAAGAAAAGTCAAAGAACAAATTACTCATGTTTTCAAGACAAGAAAGTATGAGCATGTCGGTCGCAAGACACGATGACACAATAGACGGTGAATAGATCACAGGTTGATGATACAGAGATTAGATTTGGCTGATGATCTAAGGAAACGCTCCAGATCACATATCAAGTTGAAACCACAAGCCACAAGACAAAGAACACTACATCAAAAGTACAAGATATAAGTGAAGAAATCAAGATCACAGCTGAACAAGAACAATCCTGGAAGATTGCTGGAGCTTTAATTTAGGTATTTTCTGGGGTGACCTCCACTTCAGGAGGAGATTATTAGATATTAGAAAAAGATCTCGGTCACCTCCGTGTATTTTACGGTAATTATGCTCGTAGTTAATCGTTAATTGTATGGACATTCAGTATTAGGCGAGGTAATTAAAACCAACTGTAAGCCCATGCCAAGGCCTTTGGACGGTTTGTCAAAGGCCTCTATATAAAAAGCCCCTCTTCCTGCTTGGAAGAGGGGGGTTAGTTATATCATTATACAAGTGCATTTTCTCTCACAGAAAGCTTTTCTCTATAACTTTCTCTTCTATGACTTGGCTATCCATTTATCTTTCATGTGTTTGATTTTCAATATTAATATATCTAACATAATGTGGTAAATTGATCAAATTTTGCTTCCATAATTAGTAAGGACGAAGCTCCATTTCAAAATGTTTCCATATTAGGAAGCGCCGATACTACAATTGCATTACCAAATTCATCCCTTATAAATAGCAACGGTCCATCCATTCTCAACGCCAAATGCATGCAACAAACTACTCCCTGGAATCTGAAAAGAGACACACGAATCAAACCACGAAGCAATATCGAGATTGACATGCATTTGTTCGAGATTTCGCGTTTTGCATGTTCCGTCACAGTTTATATATGCGATACATTTCACTAAGGGTCTTCCGTCTACACTGTTTTGATATTTTGAATGTTTGAAGCGTTCTGTGTCGTTCCGCTCCAACTACGAGGGTTGTTAGTAGACTGTTATTGAGTATGTAGCATAGTTTATATTGAGCCAAGCCAGTCTAACCCTTTAGTATGATGTAGTATATATTTATATTGTAAATTCTTATTCGGATAAGGAAATCAACCCTACTTACAAATTGTCCTTCCCAAAAAAATTTAACAAGATTTTCATAAATTGCTCCCTTGAAGTTTATTTTCTGGCTTCACCCCAGAATGAGATGTAGAAACCTTGACGTCTGTTTATATTCGAGCACTGACTCATTCCTTAATATCACATTCTATTTTATTTAAGATTTGAACATATGATACATTGGTTATCATATTTTTTGTCTTCGTGATACGATTCCAAGCTTTGATTTTAGCGGTTTCACTAATAAGGACATCGTCTCCTCTAAAGCCCAACAAACACTAGCGAATGTCCTTTTTAGCGAAATGGTCAAGGATATGGAAGTTCACTTTGACATGACTATGAGACACAAAGCAGATTTTGAGTGTCTGCACGCACCACATGCTCAGGATTTTCTACTAGCTATCCCTATAGACGGGCTTGGTCAACATATGTCACCGGTGGAATATCGCATTATCCTTAAGTATCGTCTTATGATTCCATTATTTCCGGTTGATGCGATATGCCATGTTTGTCGCAAGGCATGTTTGGATTCATTTGGGGAACATGCGGTTCATTGTAAAGAGCTCCCGGGATTCAAATACCGACACGATATGGTTAGGGACGTCATTTTTTACATATGAAGGCGTGTCGGGATCTCCGCCAAGAAAGAAGCACCTCTGAACTTTTTAACTGACTCGTGGGATGGAAGATCTACACTTAGACCGCCTGACGTTTTGGTTTTTGGATGGGTTAAAGGGAAACATGCGTGTGTGGATTTGACCGGGGGTTTTACCTCTCGTGGGGTTAAGTAGTAGGGGTTTTACAGCGGGTCAGGCTGCTTTGAAAGTTGCCTCGTGCAAAGTGACAAAACACGAGAAAGCATGCATTGAAAATCAACACGTGTTTATTCCTTTTGCGTTTGATACCTTTGGTTTCCTTGCACGGAGGCGGTGGAGCTACTCAGCCGAGTTCAATGGGTTATGCACAACAATGTTATGACACCTAGATCCACGGATGTGGTTTTTAAACGTATTGGCTTTGTAATCCAAAAAGGGCTATCGGTGCAGCATGTTGCTCGTTTGCCTTCCACCACTATGTAAATGTATTAATGAGTATTTAGAAATAAAAAAAGACGAAATGTCGTAATACGAGTATTGTGATAAGATGTTAAATTAGCATAACACTAGAAACAACATTATTACTCATTTTTTTTACTCATAGCATGAAATATTTACATTGCATTAATACAACAATTAACAAATAACCATAGCAAAACCATATCTTTATCAGCCAATTATATTAAAAATGTTTATCTAATGATCAGTGTATCATATGCTACTGACTTCAAACAAAAATCAAAACCTACTGAAACGCTAATGCATATATGGACATCTGACATATCCAACCATGCATAACAGAACAAATTAAGCGTGTAATCAAGTTGTTTATTTATTGTAAGGTTTAATTCAATATTATAAGAATAATTCACAAGAAATTCATAACATAACAATATTGTTTGTTTAAGGAAGAGCGATTCAAAACAAGGAGATATATAGAGGTTAGTACACATGGCATATAGAACATTGAAACCATCTAATTCGGCGAAGGATCCAATGCAAAACACAGAAACAGTAAACACAAAAAACAAGGGTAACCGTACCCCTGACCCACTCAATAGTGCCAAAAGGTACAAAAGATTCTTTTTATACTCTTTTTTTTATAGTGCAACGCAGTTTTTTATCAGTTTCTGTTTCGTAATTTTTGACAGTTTCATACTTTTGACCTGTTAAACGTTATATTTTTCGTTCCGTTTTCTCCGTGTCACAGTTTTATAACATATACAAAATTATTAAAAAAAAAATACCACAGAAAAAACGCAAAAAACCAAGAGGGGATACAAATGATGTTTCAAGGGTACATATAACATAAGCCAAAAAAACAAACACTAAGACACATGTATCTTATAGTCAAGACATTTTTAATCCTGTTTTACTTCTAATTAACAAACACACCCTTCTACTTTAGGTCATCAGTCGTTACATTAGTTTTGTCAAGTGAATGTTATAACAAAAGTACTACATTCACTAGTCAATGACTAACAAATGGTAACATTCTGAAAAAATCACTTCATTGGGTGACTATTGAGTATTACTGGTTCTATTCAAGTCGTTCTTTTGGCAAAGTGATATTCATGTGCGATCTAATTAATTGGCACAAGGCTGTCTTTAGAGGAGTGCAAAAGGTACATTGCACAGGGCCACCGCTTGACGAGGGCCACAAAATCCCATATACTTTTATTATATATACACAAAACATTAGGTTTCAGTTTAATTAGTTCACATAATGTATATTTTGTGTGTGTGTTTGAGTGCCTCTTTGTGGTGATGACACTAGGCTACCGAAATCCATGAGACGGCCTTGAACTGGCACCAAGTTACTTATGATACTTATAAGTTAAAATCATGCTATTTTTGACATATGATCACCACGTACTATGTAACTAATCATTTTACTTGTTTTGTCAATGATCTTAATATTTTCTTGTTGAAACCAGAAAGTGCTAATTTTAAAAATACGGTTTGTAAGAACGCTGTTAAAGTTATGATTGGCTAGGTTTGGCTTAGACAATCGACCTCACAATTGAATGACTTGATCAAGTGGGTTGATTCAACAAAATGAACCTGCCCATCCACCTTGACTAAATCATGTTTCGATCAGGTTATCCAAACTGATATATCAATACATTGGCATTACAAGAACAAGTTAAGCTTCAAAATTGTAGATCCGCCAAGAAGGAAATAGTATTGTGGAAATTTTAAATGTAATCTTTCTCTTTGATTGTTCAAATGTCGAAAACTTTAAAGCTTGTGTGACTAGAATGCATTTCTGATCCTATTATTGCTTCTATGAACCCTTTGTAAAACCTTTTTGTACTTGAGGATATCCAGAAGGGAGTTAATGACTAGGCTAGTACCGTTTATGTATGGCGTCGGAAAACCCTAGCGCCGCCCCTTTTTCAATCTTGTTCTGTACCGTTTTGATCCTGTTAACCTCCAATCATTAAATAACGTCTGATTTATTAGTGTGATTCAATTGTTGTTCTATCTCCCGTTCGCTTTTATATTGTGACTGGGTTTAGGTTTTCAATCTTTGATTGCTCCCTAACCT
>BQNB010085685.1:5158-17355 GCA_026074375.1 Tanacetum coccineum
TAGTTGTTTATATTAGGTGCTAATATGCCTCGTGCAATTGCTAACGATTACCAAAAGACGAGAAACTATATTCCTATCATTTCCACCGAACCCAATATCCCATCAAAAATAGTTCCTTTTTTCGTTGTGTCGAAAACCGCTATATACATGAGGGTCATGCCATTGATGCTAATTTCGTAGGCGGGACTATGTCCAACTTATGTTTAAGGAGATTGGTTTTGATTGTCTATACACAATCAATGAGTGAATTTGTCCTTGTTTTATTTTGGAATTCTACAATCAGGTCCAACTCACATATGACAATGATCAAAATATGTATGTTCGATTCTGCATCCAAAATCAACCAATTTCTCTTTCTCTTGCTGATTTCGGTTGCATTCTTGATATTCCTTCTCAAGGCTAATGTACCTTCACAGATAAATGGTCTCTTGACACCTTATCGGCTGATCAAGAAATGTCTGGTCCTTATAACACCGAACTACTCACTCCTGACGAGATTAAAACGCATGTTTGGTCCGAGCGTACTGTCTTTACTCGTACACACAGAAGAGTAGTCGTACCACTCCACCCAAACACTATCCTAACAAAATAAGTCGTCCCTTCCATGAAAATCTAGGAAGAAACCATTCAGGAAAATGTTTTTTGTCTTGGAGGCAACCAGGATCATCTTCGGGCCTGTCTTGCACATATGCTCTATTGTGTCATTACTGAAAAATGATACAATCTCACATATTTCATTGCAAAACGAATCGAGTTTGTCAAGGGTCGGAGCAATAAGGTTTTACCTTATGGGATGTTATTGACTCGTCTTTATCATCATGTCATGGGTGAGTATCCCCATCTTACTAGTCCTCAATACATTTTTTATGATCGAGTCATGCTTTCTCTTGGTGCGCCAACTGCTCACAAGCCAAGAGATGATATTGGTGTGAAACATGGTCATCATTCTGCTTCCACTTCCTCCACCTTTCATCATGATTCGTCCTCTTGTCATAACGACGATGATGTAGATATGGCTATGCATGATGATGGTACTTCTCATCAAAGCACCCCATCTCCCACCACTTACTATCATTCTATTTTCCCTATTATGCCTGAAACATTTGTTGACGCTCCCGAAAATGACCAAAACATGTCAACAATGTTCACTCGTTAAACCTCGATGTTAAACCGACAACAATTGATGCATGTGGAGCAACGGGGAGCGCTAAAGTCAATTGGGAAGGCATTTTAAAAAATATTCAAGAAGAAATGATATTGACGGGGACTTTTATTTATAACCAATTTTATTTTCCTTGGTTATGCACTTGGTATTTATTTTTAGACTTGCTCGTAATAGTTTATTTTTCTCTATTAGACTTATTATTATTGCATGGTTTGATAACTTTTAGTCGTATTGGCAAGTACTTAACTACGATAACTTAGTTAATTTTGGTTGATTGATTAAATTTTATCACTCTTCGGTTTATTATTGCAAGCTTAATATTATTGCATGCGTATTATCATTCCTTAGTACTTGCTTATTATTATTACATGCTTATTTCTAGCTGTTTACTTATTTATCTACATGCATGCGTATATAAGTAGATTGCTTATACTTATTTTTAAATGATTGCTTGCATGAACATTCTTCTAATATTTATCCATATTTAGGATTTTTAGGAATAGATTCTTTAGTGCTTTAATGTAATAGGATTTGTAGCAAACAACCCTCTAAACACACCCTTTTTACCTTATGGACCACTAGATGAAAATAGGAAAATAAAAATTCTTTCGTACCAGGGGACGGTTCTTTAATTATGTAGACGGTCCCATTATATATAAAGGACCGTCTCATAATTAATGGGACTGTCAACTGAATAGATAAATTTAATGTTTCCTTTTTATCTTTTTGACCACTTTTTTCCTATAATTTTAGCTAATCCTCACTATTTTTCATAACCATTCTTGTAAACCATAGGATAAAACATTAACCTATAATCAGCCTCATCCACCATATTTTCCTATAAGAAGCCTTAATATTCTTCATTTTACTTACACCATTTTATCTTCTTCAACCTCAACTCATCCATGACATCTTCTCAAACCTCTTCCATAAACACTTGCAAGAAACCTAGAATAACCGTAAAACCTATTTGGAAAAAACCACTTGTCATTTACCTAACTAAGGATGATGATATTACAACACCACCACCTTCAAGTAAGCCTAACTCTCCAACTCCACCAAATGCTCCCATTAAGACACCCTCTACAAGAGGTACCTCATCATCATCATCATCATCTATTCCCTCTAGGCCTAACTCACCACCCTTTCACTCTTCTCAATCCATTAACCTTTATCTTGAAGATCTAATGGACACTCCTCCTAGAGTTGCACATCCACCACCTCCATAAAATTAAGATCACCAACCCATGGATGTCACTATCTCATTTTCACCACCATCATCACCAACTCTTATCATGGGCTATCCCATTTAACTAAACTTAGTTGATCTTTACAGAGCTAATTTCTTGTGCTGTCTACACAATCACAACCTCATCTTTGCTTTAAGAGATTTGCTCCATTTTATGTTCTCCTTTATTTAGCAGCATATCAACCCACCTTCCGCACCAAACTCTCCACCACCAAACACACCACCAACAAACTAAACATCTTATATGTTTAGTTCATCATCTTGAATAAATCCAAACCAACCCTTTTGTGCTAGAAATCCTATGGACTTTAGACCACTTAGGATTATAGTATGTTTATTTTTATTTTTAGTCGTGTATTATCATACTTTCAAGTATAATCTTTCTCTATTTTTAATGAATGCATTTCTATATTATATTATGGTTGTGATGATTGGTTTATTTATCTTTGTGGTTGATTTACTTATTGGTTGGTTTATTTTTCCTTTTGGCTTATATTTATTAGCCACTTTGATATATTTATTTTTTGTGTGACCTTGCTATTAGTTATTTATATTGCACTTGTATTCTAACTTGTTTTTGTAACACGTCACCATATCTCGATTCATTGGTGTCCTCAACAATGGGGGACACACATCAAGTGGGAGCGTTTATATCATTGAATTATTATTTATCTTCACTTCGACGACGCTTTTTGATTCAACAAAAAGGGTGAGAAATGAGACTAAACTCACTAAAAACTTGTTTAATTATATTTTTACATATAATGAGTTTATATTTTGTAATCATCAAAAATGGAGAGATTGTTAATACAAATAATGTCTAAAAACGTTATTTATATTTTTCGACTTCTCTATGTTTTGATAATAACAAAATTTAAAAACATTCTACGTAAAAATAAACGTAAACAAGTTATTAGTCGTAAATTTCTATTGTGACGTAAATCATTTAAGGAATGAACAAACAAATACTAAGCTTGATGGATGATCAAAGAAATAATTTTTTGTCTTAAATTTTATATTTTTATGTAACAAAACGTTTTTACAAAAATAAATTAAACAAAGTATTTTTATTATTAAGAAATGTTTTATTTAGGTAATTATTTAAAATTTGTTTTCCCCTTCACATCAGATAACACCTAGTTAGGAATACGAAAAGTATCGATCACTTCCATTATATCGTTAGATAGCTCGTAAAGTAATATTTGAAACCTTAATAGGCTAGCTTAGGAAAAGCCCATGGAAAGCCCATGGACAAAGTCATATGGCCGGCTTATGTAGGAGTATTTAAACCCTTTCTATGCTATGGAAAGGGTGTTGGTTTTTCACTTCTCATTTTTCTAATCTAATATTTTCTTTTTCCTTTCTCTCTCTAGAAGTGTTCATCCCTGTTTTCTCTCTCTAGTTCTTCATTCATTTGATTATGAGTTTGGATAATCTAGTATTCTTCAATTGGTATCAAGAGCCATAGGGTGATATAGCTTGGTTTTGTGTGAGTTTTTCTTACTTGTTTATTGTGTGCGTTTGGTTTGAACTATATACAAAAGATTTCATCTTTTGTGTGTTCTAATACCATAAAGATTAGTACCTTCTTGTTTATTTATCTTAGTATAGGCTAGTTGTATAAGAAAAACTTTAGAAAAACTCAAAATATTCATCTTTTTGTTGTTTTTGATTCAAAAAAAGGTTTTGGGTACAAGAATCTTGATTTCAAATTTTTTTGTGTTCAAATCCATAAAGTTTGTGTTTTTAAGGTTCTCCTAGTCTTAGAATAGCAAGAAATACAAGTGAATTCAAGTAAAAACTTCAAAAATTATGTTTTAAGCGATTTGAAGTGTTTGAAGACGGCTTTTTATACACACTGTTTGAATTCGGTGATTTATAGGTATTGAATTTGGTGATTTATACGTTGTTGAATTTGGCGATTTATACATGTTTGATTTCGGCGATTTATACGTGTTGAATTCGGCGATTTATACGTTTGGGTATACGACGATTTATACGTGTGCAGTTCCGGCGATTTATATGTGTGTCAAAGTCGGTGATTTATACGTGATTCAAATCCAGTGATTTATACGTGACTAAAATCCAATGATTTATACGTCTTAAAAATCCAGCGATTTATACGTCACCAAATCCAGCGATTTATACCTAAGGAAAATCCAACGATTTATACAGTCTTCTAACCGGCGATTTATACATTCTCTTAAGGTGATTTATACGTTACACTTTGGTGACATATTCACTTACCTTTAGAGATTTATACCATATTTCCTTAGAGATTTATTTGGTTTTTCTGTGATTTGTAAAATCCTGTGAAGTATTTAATTATTTTCTCGATTTTATCAAGAAATGTAAAATCCCGTGTAATCTTTTGACGCATTCACTTAAAACAAACAAAAATTTAACACAACAACCTCTTATCACTGAACGATCAAAAAGTTATATATTCTCATCTTATCACATCTCAAACAAAACATGGATTCAATAATTTTAGTTGGACAAAAGAATACTCTTGCTGAGTACATGATACTCTCTGGTGCTGACAATCGTCCACCAATGTTGGACAAAGACCTGTATGATTCTTGGAAAAGTAGAATGGAACTATACATGCAAAACATAGAGCACGGAAGAATGATACTTGAATCAGTTGAATACGGTCCACTCATTTGGCTTACGATTGAAGAAAATAGGGTGACCAGGACAAAGAAATATGCCGAATTGTCTGCTACAGAGAAAATTCAAGCTGATTGTGATATGAAGGAAACTAATATCATTCTTCAAGGTCTACTAGCTGATATCTATTCACTTGTTAATCATCACAGAGTTGCCAAGGATCTATGGGAAAGAGTTCAACTACTAATGCAAGGTACCTCATTGACAAAGCAGAAAAGGGAGTTTAAACTATATGACGCATTTGATAAGTTTGCTCACATTAAGGGGGAATTACTTTATAAGTATTACTTGAGATTTACTCAGCTGATCAATGACATGAACATTTACAAAATGAAATTGGAGCAATTCCAAGTCAATATGTTGGGATTTATTAATTTGATGATACAAAACAATGAAACAAGAATGAAACAAGAAGGAAACAAAATGATCAAATTCATCAAGTATGGAATTCTACAATGGTGGAAGATTCTGGAAGATTTGATCAAAAAGATAAAGATTAGAGTTAGAAAGATTTAGTATCCTAATACATTTATGTTTCCTTGTAAACCTAGATGATCTCTATTATATAAAGAGATCATCAGGCGTGAGTTTTAACATGTGCACAAGAAAAGATGTAGACGTGTAGTATGGTTTAGCTCTAAGATCAAAGGTTTCTTTGATCCTGTTACAGGTTGGTAACCGTTCTATACTGATCATATAGAATTAGGGATTGTGTGTGAATGTTCAACCTTGTTAAATAACATTGTCCTTGATTATATTTCGCTGTGCAAATTCGTATTTATGTTTATTGTTATTTATAATCCTAGACCAGCCTAGATCAAACTCCATAATTGGTATCAGAGCCAGTCGGCTCATGATCTAGGATCTAACGAGGTTTTTATTGTCGAATTTATGAAGGAACAAGGTACAAATTTTCTGTTTTGGTTACTTGTCAAATTTGTTGCAATTAGGGTTTTTAAAAACCCTAATTCGATAAAAACAGGAAGTATAGTTTTTAAGTAGACAATTTCAAGAAGATAGCAGCTTGGTGATTTAATGAAACCCTAATCTAGGGTTTTATACAATAAGGTTCTTGGTGATCGATTTTTATGGCGTGATTTGGTGCGGTCTAATAACAAGAACTCTTATGGCGTGATTGTGTATCATGACTTGTAATTTTAATTAGTTGGGTTCGTTTACATCTACTGGCGTACACAAGAATACAAGAATAAACCCTAATTAAAGAGTCGTCTTAATACATTTAAAGTTGGTTTTGGCTGAATCCTTATGGTCGATTGTAATACTTTTGGTTCTATTAGCTTTGGTGAGTCGATCATTAGATCGGTGATGAACCCTAGTAAGGATGATAAAAGTAACGAGTTTGATGCTTTTAAAAGTGGTCTTACTGGTTCGCATGAATTTACTTCTTTGGTACTGAAGTTACTTCTAATTTGTCGAGTAAAACGAGTAACTCTACTTGTTCGCTTTCAAAGTCGACTGAGGTTACTGGCATTACTTGTAAGTTTACTTCTTTTGGTTCAAATAACTCTACTTCTGGTAAAAATATTTTACAGACTAATGATGAATACATTGTGTATCAGCAATATCATTCCGTACTCTCAATATTTTGTATGAAAACACAATCAAGCAAAAAGTTCAAGGGATACTATTGCTGGCACAACAAGATTTAATGATTTTATCGTGATAGAACAAATGTCAAAACAAATAAATTAAATCATGTAAATAATTAGGAAAACGGCTGATAAGCGAACAGAATAATGAATCAGTAAACGCTGAGCAGAGAGATATAACGAACAGTCAATACCTTTTGAACAATGTCTTAATATGATTTAAGGCAGTTCATAAACAAAGATTGATTCTCAAATGCGATGACTTGATTAAGGCGAGAAGCTTGCACTTGAAAGAACAGCTAATCGCTTGAGCAAATTATTTCAAAACATAATCAAGAAAAGGAACTATTTATTGCAAACTTTCATGGTTTTCAAACATGATTCTTAAAGAAAAGGAAAATAAATCATATGGTAAAATGAAATTGATTTGGAGAAGATGATAAAGGAATTGATAATATTCTTTTTAAAGTGGGTCAACCTGCTCAAATAGTGCACATGTTAACTAAGCCACAAGCCTTCTATGATAATATACACAAACAAGCTCTAGGTTATCAAAATCCGTTTCACCTTAAGAAAGCTCAGCGACTGTTGTGGTATGTTGTCTGATAACACATGTGTGCAAGAACAAATCCACAGTAACTTAACAAGGTTAGAGAAAGAGAGGTGGGTTTTAGAGAGAGAGTGATTGGATGAAACATTTTCGAGAGAGAAAGATCTTAATAGAGAAGAAACTTGTATTAGTGTGTGAATATTGAAACAACAAACACCCCTTTCCATAGAAGGAAAGGGTATTTAAACCTCCTATGGCCGGTTTAGGCCTTAGCTTACATGGGCTTTCCATGGGCCTTGGGCTAACTAGCCTAGAAAGTTTCTAAAAATAAATAAACGAGCTATCTAACGATATCTATGAAAGTGACCGACACTTTCGTGTTCCTAACAATCTCCCCCTAAGGGAGGTCACTCCATTTTATAAAAGTTTAAACCTAGCATATAATGCTTTAACTATAGTCTTGAGCTCGTAGTCATTAACTTCATTTATTAACTTGTGAATTAATGTAGTGATCATTGACTTTAGGCTTGATCTTGTTCCATTGACTTGTATGTAACTATGTGATCTTGAGCATCTTGAGATCATCAACCAAGCATAATATCCTTTCATCATCTTGTAAACTTTGCCATCTTGTGAACTTGTGACTTCTAGACCGACATGCTCATACCTTTCTTGATTTGTTGACTTGAAAAGCTTTAATGCTGCATCTTTCTTGAAATTCTTTAACTTTAACACTTCGTTACTTCGAGAAAGACGTTCGGTATCAGAGTGACGGAAACTTCTTTAAAATTATTTGAGTTTAATACTTCGTCACTTCAGGAAAGACGTATGGTATCAGAGTAGCAGAAGTCTTGAAACATGTACTTGAGCTTTCATGATGTCTTTATATTTGTCAGTTGGGTATGAGCATGTGGCCGTGAATCTGTGAGACAGCTAGAATTAGGTACCTTCACCTCCATCTTTAAGTATCCTGCATTAAAACAGTTAGTAATAAAGCGGGGGGACGAATATGGCTTTGTCATTCGCCCGTGTTTGGTTAGAGTAACCTTCGAATCCGTGAGGATCGACCTGTGATCAGGTAGATTCAATTTAAGAAGAATCTCCTTGACAAGATTTCCAGCTGAAGTATAGAATCTTTCTAACACATATGTATTAGATTCATCAAACTCAGCATGTTCTTATTACCGGAATGTCTCAAAGCAGACAACACGATAAGAGTGAACCAGCGAGTTACTATCTCATCGATTGAAATAAAAAATTGATTTGAAAAATCAATCGACGTGTCACTTACTAAAGTGGTTTTGTGACACATCGAGAGTGTTAATCATTTCAAAAGTTCATCATCAATCGTCAATTCATATACTGGAACAAGTTTGATTCTTGTAGATCACCACCATCATTCTTTCAGTTAGTCCCAAGTTTGGTTCGCTATCGAATCGCACAAAGTCACTTACAATGAGTTGTTTGATGTTGGCTCAAGCAGATTTCAATTCTTTCACTGTGAATACTTAAGTATCACTAGGATGTTCTTAGCTAACATCCCCAGGATTAATGTGTGGACTCTTAAATAATATTATCTTGTTATTCACATTGCGTGACTTAGAAAGCATAATTTAGACAAGTGTCCTAATGAGATTTATGGATGATCTCTTTTACTCTAGACTCGTTAGTGCACTTTTGTTTTAGTGATCGAAGGCTGGAGTAGACTGCCACCTTTTCAATATCAATTATCTCAGAGTGAGAAAGTCGATAGAAATACGTGTAATCTCTGTGAGAAATAAAACAAGAGTCTGTTGAAAGACCTTGAGTGGCTAGGGAGGGTTGTGCATAGCGTCACTAGGTTCATGACTATCTTCAATGTCAGACAACAACTTAGTGTTTCTGACAGTTTATGTATTGACTCAGTTTCTGCCTAAGTGTGTGGAGGGCTTCTTTCTTTTCACCCTTTATCCTTACATTTATTTTTCATTCTTCAACCCCTTCAGCGCTTACCGAGACTTCATAACTAATACCTTGTTGGGTTTGTTCCAGTATTAGCTCCATCTCAGTCGACACTATTTGTAACATTTCTCATTTTCAGGTTATTTTCAACTTTAATAAATTCCATTATTTATTTTTAGAGTTTTACGCGTTCGCTTTTAATTATTATCTTATAGTTAAATCGCGTAAACTAAAAATCAATGATCAATGTAAACGGACACCAAACAAATTAAATTTTACATCAAGCAAGTGTTATATGATTATTAGGAGTATAATTTATAACATTTCATAATTTATTTTTGTTGGTTACGTAAAACGCTTACGTTTCGCAATAAATTACATTCGGTCGTACCCGGAAGCACCCTTACCTATCTACACTTTAAACAAATACCCGTTTTACCCAATACTCAAATTTTAATTATTTTCTTCCTATATCATTTAGAACGGACATAGGGTTTTACCCATGATATAAATGAATTGAAAACCTATTAAACCTTTTCCTACAACTTGTAAACCCTTACATCTTTGTACTTGGGACATGTTTCTAGTATTGGCTTGTCATATGTACCTCCCCTCCTCTAGAACCGTGGGCCTCTCTCCTTGGGAGGAGGAGAGCTTCTTACAAGCTTTCCTTTAAAACCATGAGCTCCCATGGTATCATTAAGTACTTTTATGATTACAGTTGTATAAAGCAAGTAATCGTCCACCCAGAATCCTTCACTCATTCTATAAACAAATCAAAGCAAAACCCTCTCTTATTACCCCCAAAACCCACGGCATACCTTAATTATTTAGGGTTCCATTTTTCTTTTGCATCCAAGGTATTCCAAGCATTCAAGTGTTCATCCTAAGACTACCTAAGACTACTCAAGGTGTTGGAAGCTTGATCTTGGGTTTAACAAAGATTTATCAAGAAAACATTTTTAGGGTTTTCTTGATTAGGTTTTGGTTTTAAAGGCTTGATTTGGTTTACATCTCATGCTTCATCTATCCTTATTGACTTCCTATAAGGTTATTTAATGTTTTCAATACTGTTTATTAATTTCTTATTGTTTCATATTTGTTGCATTAGTTAATCACCACCTAGTTTTATTTTAAAGTTATATAAAGTATATGATGTTTTCATATGGACAAAGGACATGGACAATTAGTGGACTAAATACATGTGAAATATACGGTACAACACTTGGTAAATTAATGGTGCAAGGTTCCTAATTAAAATGATTGTAAACTACTTGTTTAATTAGAAACCCTAATTATGTCTTTATGTATATTTTTGAAATTCGAACTATAAATATTATGTTTTATATTTTATAAAAATAGTACTCTTTATAAGGATCGTGAGCATGTAAGGAAGTCGAAAAACGGAATTATAACGAACAAGATACGGAATTTACAAGTTATATATTATTAACTTTATAAATGATTTTATTAACTGTGTTACAATGAAACAGTAACTTTACTTTTAATCAGATATAAAAATCTCATAATATAATATTTTGATAATTTTCCTTAATACGAACCCACGGACATAAAGAACTCGAAAAACGGAATTATAACGAACTAATTACGTAGTTTTCAAGTTATATATAATTAACTTTATAAAAATATTTTTATAAACTGATATGAATAGTAAATGCTACTGTTCATCAGTGGTTTAAAATTTTATAAATATAATAAATTGATAAATTTTCTTAATACTAATCCAAGGACATAAGGATCTCGAGAAACGGAGCTATAACGAACGAATTATGATTTAATCAAGTTACAAATAATTAGTTTTATAAACTGTGATGAACAGTAAAAGTTACTGTTCATCAGGGGGTTTAAACTTTATAAACTTGATGTTTTAATAAATTACTTTAATACGAAGACGTGGACATAAGAAACGTATAAAACGGAGTCGAAACGATAAAGATATGAAGTTTTAAAACTCGCGCGCATTACTTATATTTTTATATAAATTTTTATAAAACAATTAATTTAATAATAAAATATCATTATTAAATCATACATTTTTACAAACGATGCATTTATAAACGAAAATAATATTTTCTTACAGATACAAGTACATATACTTTAATTTAACAAAGTACGAGTTAATTATTGTTTTAACTTTTAATTAATTAATAAAAACTATTAGGTGGTGGTGTAGCTATGCAATATGTGATGTTTTATTTACATGAAATACATTATACTCATACGGCCTATAATTAATTAGGTTGCATTCAAATTGCCGAGGCGATTCACTTACTTGATTTAAATAATCAATCATTCACTTACGGTGAGTTCATAGCCCCGCTTTTACACAATTATATTGTTTTACAACTTTGGGGTGAGAAACATGCATTGTTTTACATTTGGACGCAAGTACTCTTTTAAACATATTACGAGTTGGCCTAAGTAGCTAAACCCACTATTGCCCACCCTCATGAACTGTCAATTGCTAGTTAGCGAGCGCGAATGTTATGAATAGATCTATTTGGGATTGACATCCCCGTTCGGGTGAGTAGCGCTCATCAGTTTCGGAGGGACCGAAACAACGAACGTATACATGTCGGAACAATTTGGATGTTGCGGGTTGAACATCTACATGGGCACATTTAGTGCATTAAATTGCATACATATATGTCGAGCTTTGGTGTCATGAACTTAGTGCACTCGTAATTACTTTTAAGATATTGTATGTGTTACATGTCTTACTTTGGAAATCTTGTGGTCCTACTTTATACATTTACTAAACCTGTGAATTCACCAACTTTATGTTGACGTTTTGGACGCATTACATTTTGGGAATATTTGTTATGTCTTAAAATCTTTACTTTTCATGGATGAACTATTTAAGCTTCGGGCTATTGTAACAAACAAGCCTATTTAATCCAATGTATCAATTTTACTTGCTCGAAATTTACAATCTAACTAATGACCCGTATTGAGGTGGATCAAAATAACATGTGTTGATCCCAAACC